>PVLA01000763.1:0-95802 GCA_004027455.1 Hydrochoerus hydrochaeris
CTCTCTCTCTTGACCTTCTTAAGCTGAGGTTACCTAATTCTCTGATTCCCTTCTTTAATATTCCATTTCAACCCATTGTGTTGCATCTGTCTTCCATTGTATTATCCAGGGGCTGGGGGTTTAGCTCAGTGGTGTAAGTGCCTGCTTGACAAACTTGAGGTCATGAGTTTGATCCCTGGCACAAAAAAAAAAAAAAACCCACATTGTGTTATCCATACCATCCTTCCTGTATGAGTTCCCCTTGACATCTTGATTGATTGTCTACATCCTATGTACTCCACAAAATTCCATTTCAGTGTTACTTTCTGTATTGGTTAAGCAATGAGCTACTGTAGTAGAAATGCCAAAATCTCAGTGGTTTCACAAAACATAGGTTTATTTCTGGCTTTTCTAAAGTCCAAGGTGGATGTTCCCGAAAATTAGGTACCTGTTCTTAGAGCAATGACTTAGGAAACCAGAAATCCAGGCCTGTTTCATGGGTTTGCAATCTTTAACATTTGGTTTCCAGTGCCATGGCTGCAGAAAGGGAGAGTACACAGGGGAGTGTGTATAGAGTCGTTTTGTGGAGTAGGCCTGAAAATTACACACATAGTGGCTGCTAATATTCCATTGGCTACAATTCATTGACTTTCCACACTTTAACATGCAAGGAAGACCATGAGCCTAGAGATAAGAGAGAATGAGTTAAGAAATAGTATCTATTTCAGTATCTATTATACTCACTTGTGATTCCTTTCCTGATTAACCCAGCTCCATAGTTCCTCCCACTTTTGAATTTCTGTAGAATTTCTGGTACCATATAGGCTGGAGTAACTTGTATTCTGTTTTCTTCTGATGCATTTCCTTTTCCATCAACTAAGCCTTAAGACAAAATCTGTACTAAAAGGGCCAGGGATTTAGCTCAGCAGCATAAGTGCCTACCTGGCAAGCTCAAGGTTCTAAACTCAATCCCCAGTACAAAAAAAAAATCTGTACTAAACATCTCTTAGGATTTCCTGCAATTAGAACACTGCCCACACATTAAGAGTGTTTGATATTGACTGGTGGGAATAACAATAATGTCCTTAAGTGCTACCAAAGTGCATAAAGTCTTTTCCCCATGCATTACATGGTCCCAGACGGCCACAAATTAGGAAGTTTGTGACTTTTTTGCTTCTCTTGCCTAACAATCAGACTTTTAGCTACTTTTTATTGGCTCCTGTATGCTCCATGCTTCTAGTCAACCTTCCTTGTTATAGTCTCTCCAAACAGATTTTTTTTAATCTTAACAATGGCATCTTTACACAAATGAGACCACCCATGGAACCCCAAGAAAGGGAACAAGCAGTAGAACTGCTCAGGCTGTGGTGGGTGGGGGTACTGCCTAGCACCAAAGTCCCTCTGTGTTCCTCTCCTCGATATTACTGTGTGCTCACTGGGGAGCACTTCAACAGATGAACTCCCAGAGATTGTTTTATTAATACTCCCAAACCTATTAATGTTGTCAACAATTCACTCTCATTTTGTCCCAACAAGGAAAGGAAAGGGTAAGGAAGAAAAAATAAGTAAGAAAATAATTTTGAAAGCTGTGGTAGTAATAAAATTGGTAAAGTACACAAGGATATCTCAGACTTTTCAAAAAATCCTGTTTTTCTCACAATTCTCAACCTCAGTAGTTCACAAAGTCTCTTCTTGCATTAAACACCATATAAATATTCACTGAAATAGCCTTAAAGAGAAGCCTTTTTTTTTCCTGAGAGAAATCTAGGATGGAAAGTCATTTCAACCAAAAAAAATCATAACACTTTACATGCTAAAAGAGAATTAGTTCAATTATTTTGAAGAATGTTAAAGTCTATGCACTCAGTGAAAAGTCCCATGTACCAAAATCAATGTTATTATATATATTAATATTTCTAGTGGTTGTGATTAATTTCCGCTCCCCTCAGCCATTATTTTATTATCACCTTTTATTAAAGTCACGAGTTAAATGTTAACCGAATACAGTTTGAAAAAAAGTTTCTTTAAGCCACAGTGACCTCTAGAGACACCCAGGAATTATAAAGATGCTGGAATAAAATCAAAAGTCACTTTCACAAGATCAGTGCAAATATAAGGAAAGGATTTAGTTTTTGGCAGCAGGACAGACTATCATCTAAGCTGTGTTATACTCCACTGACTAAGCACACTGCATTACATCCTTTCAAAATTTCACTGCAAAGATTAAAAAAAAAAAGAGGCAAAGAGAAAGAATCTAGAGCAAAAAAGAACTTGACAATAACCAAACAGGCTCAAATGTATGTATTGGAAAAGGCAGAGAACTGTGTATCCAGAGATCCGAGTCCTCATACACCAACACCTGAGCCTTAGCCCTCACTCTGGTCGTGACATCCCTAACAGCTGTGTACAGCACTGGAGTCTTATTCTTAGTCCTTCTCCTGGTTGTTTCTCATACATAAAACCACATGGCTCCATACAGAAAAACTTCCCTCCCTGAAACTTCACTTTCCATTAGTTACATGAGGTTTTGACCCAAATTCTGATGCTCTGTGCTCAGTACACACTAAGAAATTTTAACAAGTTGTTCTCTAGTTTAAAAAAATAAAAAACAAACTTAAACACCATTTATCTTTGAAAAAAAAAATCGCCTATTACTGACTCACTAATTGGCTGGATCTATACAGTATATCATTGGTAAAGATGATTTGTTTCTTACGGTTGTAGAAGCAAAGTATGTGACTCACAGCAACAAATGTTTACTCTCTTACAGTTCTGGAAGCTAAAATGTGAAATAAAGGTGTCAGCAGGGCTTTGTTCCCTGACCATCCTCTTTTGTCTCTTCCTAACTCATCAATTTTCGGCATTCCTAGGCTTGTAGCTGTATGTATCATTCTGATCTCTCCCTCCACAATCACACTGCATTCTGCCCATGTGTCTCTCTTGATTTGATTTTCCTGGCTCTTATAAGGATGCCAATCATATTGGCTTATTAGAACTCTATGTAATTTAACTAATTACATATGCCATGTTCCGATTTGCAAAGAGGGTTATACTCTGAAAAATAATATTGTAGTTAGTACTTGAAGTATATCTTTTAGGGGAGACATAATTCATAATAATGATGATGGGGAAAAAACACAGTCAGAGATACATGACAATTTTAAAAAGAAACAATGCCATTTGCTGAATTGGCCACTTATAGGAGCAGATATGTGTAATGAATCATTTCCCACTGGACAGTGATAGCTCTCCTAGAGAAATGAGTGACACATAAATATATAATCAGTGCAGAAATCACAACACCTACAGCTCAGACAGACTCCTGAAATGCTGCCAGCAAAGGCAGGGTACATGGAGGCAACTACATGTCAAGGAGACCCTAGCACAGACTCAGCTGCAGAACCAATGTCTCCAAGGGTTTGTCCTGCAATTAATAACCACAAAGAAGTCCTTGAAACTCAACTTTGCCATTTTAAGCAAAAGAAAAAATAAATGAATAAATAAAAACAAATGTTAGTGTTTTCCTCTTACATTTGACAAATGATCAGGAAATTTAAAAGACAAACCTGGAAAATATTTTCTTGCTAGATAGCAGAAAAGCTACCAAAGACTACTAAGGGTAACATCAAGAGGACTTGGGAGCCAACAGAGAAGTTGTGCTGGCCAAAGACGCAGTCTGTACGGCAATAAGAGTAGTAAGTGCAGGGAAAGCACAAAGTCCTGAGTTCAATTCCTGGTACAAATAAATAAACAAAGTAAGTGCAAAGGTTAAAGCATATCAGCTGTATTTAAAGGCCAATGATACTTGTACTAGTCAAGCTTCTCCAGCAAAACAGAAGTAATAGACTATATACATAAAGAAAAGGATTTATTATGAAGACTTGCATAACTATAAAGTCTAAAAAGTAACACCGTCTGCCATATGAAATTTGGAGACCCTGGAAAGCCAGTAGTGTAGTTCCAGTCCAAAGAAATCCTCAGCATCAGGAAAACTCATGGTGCAAGCCCCAGTCTGAAGGCCCAAGAAATGGGAGTGCTGATGCTAAGGGTAGGAGAAGAGGTATATCCTACCTCACGCAAAGAATAAAACTCACCCTTCCACTCTCCATTGGTTTGGTTCGCACCCTCAGCAGATTGGCTGATGCCACCAACATTGCCAATGGTGATGTTCCTTAATCAGTCTGCTAATCAAAATGTGAATCTCTTCTGGAAGCACCTTCACAGAATACACTGGAAATAGTTTTGCCACTTATCTGGGCATCCTTGGTCCTCTTACACAATGATGAGCAATCTCAACATTCTGAAAACTTGTAAATAAAAGAATCAAGCTGGTTCCTGCCTTTACTACATAACCTGCAACACCATTTCAACCAAATAGTGCATGAAATAATGCTTTTTAGAAAATTCAGTGAAAACCAATGATAGAATTAGAATATTGCCATTACACAGCTCCTAGTGAACTACAGGATATAGGAATTGATCATCAATTTTGCTCACTTCAGAAAGAGAAAAAGGGAACAACACATTATATATCTGCATCTTCTCATAGAAGGTGGATGATCACAGGCCAATCTGTGAGCTAGTGTTGTCAATACCAAAATAACTTGAATTAGATAGAACCTTTAAGTTTAAATACCAATGTGCAGAAAACACAAAGGAACACATTGTACTATGGAGGTGAAAGCTATTGACACAGAGAACTCTAGAAACCAAGCAAAAAATAGCAAGAAAAAGGAAATCCAGCGAGAGCTCAAAGTTTAAGAGTTTAAGAGTGTGTCAGGAGTCAAAGGTGACAATCTTACTAGTATCATGATTTGGGAGAGTAAGAAAAATATATTTTTGACATTTATAAGACAACTGAAAATATTAACATTGTCAGTGTACTTTATGCTATTAAGAAACTGTTGTTTTGTTTTGTTTTGTTTTTGCCTAAGAGAGAATCCTTGTTATTGTGAGGTACTTACTGAAGCACTTTCAGATTAAAAGGTATAATGTCTGGAACTCACTTCAACATGATACAGAATGGGTAGCGGATAAGGAAGAACACACCATTGGTTCATGGTAAATGGGTATACGGGAGTTTATTAAAGAATTCTCTCTACTAAGCTATGTGTGTTTAAATCCTTCCATAATGAAAATGGTGGTTTGGGGGGGGTTGTTTTGTTTTCAGTTTTCATTTTCAGAAGAAAAGGACAGCAAATACTACATTTTCTTTCTCAAAGAAATGGAAAAGTTTGGTAAACAACCCATTGACATATTTTGTGTCTTTACCAGCTGGGTGATCCTGGGCAAGTCAGATATGATTGACAATTCCTCTTAAAAAAATAAGAAGGGTAAATTAAACTGTATCACATTTTGTTAAACTGAATTCCACTAGCAAACTATAAACTTTCTAAGTGCAAGATTTATTTTACTCATCTTTATATTCCTTAAATACAGTGCAGTGTCTTTCACATCATAGACGTTCAATGAATTCATGTTGAATTGGATTGAATTCCCCGTAATATATTACCTTACCCAGATAAAGCAATTACTTAAATCGAGGGTCCTATTGGAATTCTCTTTCAGGTGTGGCCTCTAATCCTGTAAAGGAGATATTTTTGCTGAGGGGCCCTTTGACACCCCTCAAATGTAATCATAAAAGAAGCCATTTACTCAACCTACTTATAAAATCTACTCTGCTCAAATAATACGTTGTTATCTAGCAAGGTTTGGAAGTGAGTTTTCTGTTCTAGTTAACAGAGAATCTCAGCAAACATTAAATACAAATTGATATTCTCCAAATTAAAATTTGATATCTTCAGTACGCTACACTGAAATTCAGGAATGAGAAAAACCAATAGAGGAAGACCAGGCAAGCCATGTTCAGCCCCACACAAGCAGCAAACAGCTCTGCTTTTCAGCTTAATATGATGGTTTTGTATAGAATTTTCTTTTTAAAAGATTCCCACTAATTTATTTTTAATTTGAAAACTATTTGTTTATAAAGAAGTTAGAAATCTCATAGTGCCTCAGGGTATCATTAGCATTGATTTTTCATCCTTATAACAGCACAAAAGTACCAGATAATGGAGCAACAGAATAGCAGAACAGAACATTTGTTAAAATACTTTGTATACAATATGATTCTATTTTGGCATTTAAGAAGTTTACTTATTTTATCTTCTTTCATAGCCTACACTATTTACCTCCAGGTCATTTCTGTTAGTTTCCTGTCTTCTAGTTAACATTTACCTAATAACAATGATTAACAGACTCCAGAAATGTCCCTGTCACAGTCTAAACTCTGAAAGCAACACAACAGGGGAAAAATCTCAGAGCAGAGCTGTTTCTGCGGAGTATTCCTTCTTTGCCAGGAAATTTTCCCACAAAACCATATGGAAACACAAGATCTCTAAATATGGAAAAATTTTTATTGTTTTATAGTATTCAAGTGGGCCCTTTCACTTAAAGAACTATCCACAAACCTTAAGTCATTAAAAAACAAAAACCAAATTTTTTATGTGTGAACAGAAATCCATTAGCTTCTTACTGGGAAGGAAGAAAATGTCAGCACAGCAAGGCAAAAATGGAAGAGGAGCTCTAAGTGGGGAAGAAAGGAAAGTGAAATACAGAAAGAGGCAGAGTGTGTCTAAGGCCTCAGGTCAGCTACACCTTAAACACCAAGATTCCAAAATAACCCAGGCATGGTGGCCCGCACCTGTAATCCCACAGTTTGTGAGGCTGAAGCAGAAGGATTGGAAGTTTAACCTCAGGTGGATCATTTAGTGATTTAGTAGACCCTATTTCAAAAATTAAAAAAAAATAACGAGGGGAAGAGTAATAGAAATGATCAAGATACAATCCCAAGATGAATGCAACTATTACGTACTACAAACAAAACACATATGAACAAAAACTTGTAAGAATGATGAGAATGTGGCTCAGTGCAAAAGCCTTGGGTTCAGTTCCCAGTACCACAAAAAACATTCCAAAATAAATCCACATACATATTTCTGAATTCAATCCCAGTGAGATTTTCATCTCTGCTCTGGGTATTATTTATCAGAACACACTAGTTCCATAACCCCACTTTAGCTAAGCCACTATATACTACTAAAGATTTGTTATTCTGCTTTAGTTTCAATTAAATAAGCATCAAGAATATTTAATGTATTAAAATATTTCAGAAGAAAATCTAAGTAAACAAACCTTATCCTTTTAAAAAGAAAATAGCATCACTGAGCCATGCTATGTATACATCAAATATCTCAACAGAGAAATGATAGCCTATTAATCAGAGCAGAGGTTATATGGCCCCACCACTCACTCTGTATCAACATTGATATTCTAATCAACTGTCTCAGGGGATAAACTATGTTGCTTTATTGTGCACCAAGTCAAGCTTTTAGAGTAAATGAACTTGAATGAATTATCTTCTATTTCCACACAGTATTAATTGTAACAGATTTTTAACAAGTAGAAGCCTGAATCTAACCTGAAGTACTAAAATAAATCATGAACAGCCTTGGTGTTTTATCAGTCTTGGTGTTTTAGTTAACTCTTTTAGCACACATAACAGTAATTAAGCTGGAGTGCAATTGATTATTAACCGTCATTTCGTTATTGCGTTTACATCAACAAGGCTCTACATCTCAACAGACATCACAAGAAATACCATATTAAACGATCTATTCCTGAAGGTATCATGAAGCCTACAGTCTAGGCTCAGATCTATCACTGAACTTGAAGTTAGTTACATGACCTTGGGCAAGTCGCTTAATATCTCAGTCTCTTTTTCTCATCTGTAAAGTATAGAAATTTGACAAAACCTTTTCCAATAGTAAAATCCTATGGATATTTATGTTCTTGTCACTGCTGGATTTTGCATCAAAGGAAATGGATGAAAGTACTCATTATCTAAACATCTAAAGCTCACTGGCATGTGCCTCACTCTGAACACACAAGCATCTATGTCCAGCTCTAACCTTCTAAGTTACAGCTAAAATAAGATTTTTGAGTCCTAGAAATGCTGAAATGAAAGGCATCACACTTACACTGTTCATAAGACATCAAAAAGGTCAAATGAGTTTAAACTTTCAGCAGAATATAGATTTACTCCTTTCATTCCTCTCTGATGTTTTGATTATTATTTATATTCACTCAGAATTATGTAATTACTGGGATGGGAATTCAGAACTAGGTGCTATGAGCCAAAGTCCAAGGGTTCTGGTTCTGCTTAAAATAATAAAACTCCAAATCTGAGGAAAATTCAAGTCTAACTTTCTCACACCCTCCCTCAGTTAGACAAGTCTAATTCCCTTCACTAAGTAAAAGAATTAACTGATTTTCCCACTGTCCCACAGATAGCAGGTGGCAGTGAAAACGTCTAGCTCCGAGCCCAGCCATCCTTCTTAGTTCCACATACAATGCCTGTGATATATGCAGATGACAAGGATCTCCAAAATTCTTTCTGCTTTACATTCCTAGGCTCCTGCAGAAAGAAAGCAAAAAAAATCCAGATGTTTCACTACCCTACTGAAAACAATTAGGTCTTCTGGGTGAAACTGAGGCTACCCATTGAAGTTCTTGGTTGCAAATAACAAAAACAATTTAGAAAGAAAGAGTATGTTTTAAAGATTTGTTGGTAGCTACCAGAATATATGGAGAAAAAGACCAGTAGAATACCAGGAAGAAGAGCTTCTAGGCAGCAGCTAAACCCAAAACAGAAAGCAGCTCACAGACCAGATTGGTGTGACTCTCACCTCTACAGCCACTGCACTCTGGTTTCTAAATTTCAGCAGCACGGTGGGGTGAGCACTGTGCATCTGGCCTATTCAGCTTCTATCATAAAAGAGAGGCTCTGCCTACCCAGAATATAGGAAAGGGCTCCGTGCAGGGAGAAAAAGAGAGAGAGCCAGAGCCAGAGACAGGAGAGAGAACATGCTAGACAGACAACTAGATGGATAGATAGATAGATAGATAGATAGATAGATAGATAGATAGATAGATAGACAGACAGACACAGATAGGGACAGTGGCATAGACAGATAGGATAGGAGGCAAAGATTCTTGTCCAAAACAAGTAACAATACATTTCAAAAACTTAAAGGAATACATCCTGGTCTATATAAATTAAATCCTTTTAAAAATGTCTTTAAAAAGATCACTATGTAAAATCCAAATCAGTATCAAGAATTTTTCAATAATAGCATGAAAGTCCATTTTAACATGCATGATATAATATATCTGGGAAGCCACACATAAAAATGTCAATGTCATTATCTTCGAATGGTGGAAAATGAGTAATTTTTTAAAATGTATTCTCAACTATGGCTTCTAAATTTCCCTGTAATTTATATGCCTTGTGTGTGGAATAATCTTTTATCAAAATAATAATGATGTGAGGAGTTTTCTAAGTCTACTGTAATTTCTATAATATCAAAGATTTTAACAACACATGATTCCTTACAAGAAAATAGTTTTTTATTACATTCACCCAAAAAATTTCTTTTTTTCGCACAAAATATCTATAAAGAGTGAAATCTTTTAAACTATTATCTACAAACAAGTAGTACAGTTCCAACACAGAGAGGATTTAGTATCTCAAATACCTTGTATTTTCCTCTTTAACAATTCATACATTTCCTTTCCTTGTGAGCTTTATCGTCATCAACTGTAATTTGCTCATAGCTTGCTACTGTTCTTGCTCCTGCAGAGTTAATTTATACTTGGATTTCTTGGCAGTCTTTTCTTTCTTTTTTATCCAAATACCCAAGCCCTATAACCCTTAATTTTGCTAGTAAATTCTGTGCCCAGTCACTATTTATAACTAGAGATAATCTCAGATTCAGACAGCTGGTCTGGTACGTAATTCTGAGGTCTGTCATCCCATTTAGTTTTACCACATATGACCCTGAGCCACACAGTAAGGCATGCATGTAACTAAATATGTTCAGCAAAGAGGATACAAATGTGCACAAATTTGGATCCTATACTGTGTATGCCATACCTTACAGATAAGGGAAATTGCAGTATAGCTAAGAATATCTCTAGCATCTTTTTTGAAAGGGTGAAACTTCCCCTCTAGGTACATAATCCTAATTCCCCATATCCTGTGAGCAGAATATGTTCAATGCCTACTGTTTCTTTCACCTTGAGTATCTTAATGGAACCACTCCACAAGCCTAAGCCTACAAATTCCTTAAGAAATGATGTACTAGGGGTCAGGGATATAGCTCAGGGGCATGCTGTCTGCCTGGCAAGCATAAAGTTCTGAGTTCAATTCCCAGTTCCAAAAGAAAAAAAAAAACCCACTGCCTCTTTCCTGAGGAAAATACAAATGTAGAGTAAAATACAGAAGTGTGGATACAAGCCTTTAAGACAGGCATAAATAACAGTTATTAGCTACCCACATACCCAACAGTATGTTCTACCAACCCTGCGGCAGCTCTGAACTCAATCAAGTTGACACAATCAAATTTAGTCAACACAGCTTCTCCAAGGACGCTCATCTTACAAATAAGAAAATCAAAGTTCACCAGAGTTCAATGTTCAGAAGTGATGGGACTAGATCTGGCTGTTTGGCCACAGCAGTAGGGTGACAGATTCAGTGTCAGTGGTGCTGAGGTAAGCGTTGCTGGGGAGAAGGGTGGTGATTACAACTACTGTTTCCACTTCCAGGGCTCTGGCCAGGTTGCTGAGCACATCCATGTGGAGGTTGGCACAGGATCAAATTCAAGACATACAATTTATAACAGTTGATGAAAAATTGGACATCACTATATTAACTGAAGTGCACATCAGAACTAGACAAGTTAGGATTCTGTTCCCACTCCCAATAACATGCATTCTGGGGTGAACAACACGCAGAATTGGAAAATGGAGTTTGATACCAGGGAATGAAGGGAAAATCCTTTGATGGGTTGGGTATGAACGGCTTATTCCTTGTCCAACATGGTTCTAACCTCTGGTACCAAAGAAGATGCAGTTGCTTTGCAGAAAAAAAAATGGATAGAGCTATGACACTGAAGAAAAGAAAGTTCCAAAAGCTAAGTCTGAATCTTATGGTGTAAACTCTTCTTGGGACAAAAGAGCAAGAGTATCCACAAAATAGGTTGGCACTGGTTATATCTCTGTGCTTGACTGTGAATAAAGTCATCTGTGCAGTATTTATAGTCCATGTATGAATCTCTTAATCTAATAAGTTTGACCTTTAAACTACAAAACAAAAAAGTGATGGGACCAGAAAGTAGGCAAGGGCCTCTCTGAGGCTAACACTCATGTACTGTGTTCATCATAGGAAATTAACCCACTTATCCATTCATGCTCAACATCAAATGTATTCATTTCTAGATGCCATTAAAAAATTACCAGAAACTGAATGGTTTATGAAAAATAGAAATTAATTCTCTGACAGATATAGAGAATAGAATTCTGAAATCAAGCTCTCAGCAAGATTGGTTCCTTTTAAAGACCAATCTATTCCAGCCTTTCTCCTAGTCTCTGATGGATGCCAGCTGTCTTTGGTGTTCCTTGGCTTATAATGCATCATTCCAATCTCGACTTCCACTTTCATGGGACCTTCCTGTCCCTGTTTAATTCCTGTATACTCGTATCTTAAATCCCCTTCTCCTTTCTCTTATAAAAAGAGGGATCATCAGATTTAAAACGATCGAGGGGAGCCAGGGATATGGCTCAGTGGTACAGCGCCTGCCCGGCAAGCATGAGGTTCTGCGATTGACTCCAGGTACCAAAATAATGAATAAATAAAATAAAATGACTTAGAATGAGCTCATCTGAAGAATAGTAATTACATCTGCAGAGACCCTATTTCAAAATAAGGCCACATTCACGAGTACCGGAAGTTACTATTTAGACCTATCTTTTGCTAGTGAAGAGGACTCTATTCAGTCCACAAGCACATTGTTTACAAGCTTATTGCAGCTTGTGCTTTCCACTGGAGACCTTCTCAGCTGACAGCCTCACGCTGAGCCGAGGGTTTGTGGATAACTGCTGAGACCGTATACAGCCTCGGGCATCTAGGCAAGGCTAAGAGAGAGCTTATCAGAGTCACCATGGCTGTCTCATTCCATTTATCGCCTATTAAATTTCTCACTGTTCTGCTGGTTTCTTGCTTACCAAATCCAAGGTCATAGTATCAGGATAATTACATTGACTTTTCCTATTTACCAACTGTTTTTGCCAATAACTGTGAGTATAGACTTTTCTGCTCTCCTCTCCAAATTAAGTCAGCCTCTTCCAGTCAACTTCCTTATCTTCATGGCTTGCCCTTTGCAGGAGCCAAACCACCCCAGGATAGAAAGGGTGGTACTCAGGTTAAAATTGCACAGGCAACTAGCATTATACCTATCATGCAATAGTTCTTTGTAAATAAGCAAGTTGTTGTATGCTCCTGACCAACTTCTGAGATTTCTGAAATGGCTGTTCTTTATAATACTGTCAAGTTTTATCATTTTTTTTTTCTTGAGAAGAGAGTTAACTATGTTCCCTCCTCTACTGTTCCAAAAGTCCCACCTTTTAATTTCTACATATTAACTTTAAAAGAAGTAGTTACCATGTTCCAACCTGCAACTGCATTCTCTTCACATAACAAGGCAGCATTTTCAGGAACTTGACCTTAGCAGTTACATTTGCTTCCCCGTTTTTTTCCCCTTCTGCTCCATAATCCTTTTGATGTCCCCTCCTTTTTGCCTAAATGATAACTACTAATCTATCTTTATACCTACAGAATTCAGAACATTTAATGATCTTTGTTACACCTTTCCTTAATCTTTAGTTCTAAGGGGAGAAGAGACAAGGGAAGGAGGACATAAAAAGAATTAAGGTGTGTTAAGTACGTGGACCAACTCCCCATGACAAATGTAATGATTATGAGCCAGCCATGGAAGCACATGCCTGCAATCCCAGCACTCAGGAGGCTGAAGCAAGAGATTGACCCTGAGTTCGAGGTCAGCCTGGGCTACATATTGAATTCAAGAGCAGCCTAAATTACATAGCGAGACCCTATTGCAAATAAACAAATAAATGTAAAAAGTCTGTACTGCAAACATGTACTAATAAAAATTTGAAGAAAAAAAAAAACTATAGGGCAACCCTCAGAAGGCCAATGTCTAGTAAAGAAGAAAAAGGAGACAAATACTTTGGATGACCAAGACCTCATTCAACATGTAGCCTTTTCCTTTCCTGTTCAAGTCCTGGGCATCCTCTGAGCTCTCAAATCCTAACTTTAAGACTTAGCCTCTTTATCTTCTCAATATTGCTGGCCCTTAAATAAACCTGATCCTTTCCTACCCGCTCACATCTCCCTAATCTTAGCCTTTGAGCGGCAGGCACCTGGACCTTAGCTTTGGTAGAAATAAGAAAAGGAGAGAGGCAGAGAAGCCCTAGAAATGCTCTACTTGCATAGTTAGGGTGGAACTAGAGGGAGCCAGATTTACATCAACTGGGTTTCTTTTTCCCTTCAAGTATATTTGTTGTCCACACTTTCTCAATATCTCAGTAATAAAAGAAAAGGGAAGCATTGCCTACAGCTATATTTTTACAGAATACAAGCAAAAAGAGTTCAAAAATCTACATAAAACAACCCATCCATCAAGATGTAAATTGCTAGAGCAATTGCAGATTATTCTGTACACAGAGAGAAAACACTTGCCTATTATTATTGTCCATAGACCATATTGACTCACTTTAAATATTTATGAAGTTTTCTTTTTTACTTTACAAATCTATAACCACATTATTAATGAAAAGTTTCCATAGCTTTTCTTTCTCTGCCTAGGAAGATAAATAGTTGGAAACCACTCCTCCCTATGATTTGGCCAATGAAAAGCAATCATTCCTTACTGACTTTGGGGTTATTAGGTGCAAAATAATTCTGTTTTGCCATCATTTTTTCACCTGCACATAACCCCAAACACAATTACAAACTCTCTTCCCTTCAAGAAGCTACAAACTTGTACCCTCCGGCTGAAAAATAGTTTCTATATAGCTATCATGGTTGCCTTGAAAATATTGAGTGAACAATTAAAACTCCACATATTTAATATAAAAATAGGAGCGCCCACCTTCCCCTGAAAATAAACCTGGTGACACCAAACCTAATAATGGTTCCCTTATTATCCAGCGCAATTTCCAATACGCTGCAATTCCGGTTTGCCTCTATTGCCTCCCTGACACCAGGAATGAATGTTGGCTGCCATCAATACTGCATCAGTTCTCTATTTATGGAAGAAAACTATTTTTCTGCAAAACTGTCTTTATTAAAAATGGGAAGAAAAATAGAAACAGAGAATGTTATCTGGTTATCTTCTACCCAGTCTTAACTCATTAATGCTATCTACTGGGACCCTGTCACAGCTGAGAAAATAATATCCCAAAACACAGGGCTTCATCATGCTAAGGGTTTTGAAATAAACAGCATCTTCTCTCTGACCTTAGCCCATTTTCTTATCTCTTTCCTCTTTGAATGTCTCAAAGCAGCAAGAGTAGGAACTTCCTTTACATAACTAAGGAAAGTTCTTCCAGAAGAATGCAATTGTCCTAAGACTATTATTAAACAACCTTATCCAACAGGGAAGATTAACATAAAGGAAAGAAAACCAGAGCTGACATCACACTTGAGCCCAGGTGAACTTTGTTGCAAGTTCCTCTCTTTTTGGGGGGTCCAGTTATGCCCCCTAATAAATTACTTGCATCATACACTTCCTTCTTGACTGTGAAGAAGGTACGTTGGGTTATTGGTTTCTCCTTTCTCCATCATGCTCCCATGCACATAATAAATGTGCATCCCTTTTTTCCTGTTAATCTGTCTATTGTCAGCTTACTTGAATAGCCTCAGTCACCAGGCTGTTGGAGAGAAGTCTCTTCACTCTCACACCTCCCCATTGGTATTTGAGTTTGTCTGTTCTGGTTCCCATATTATAAACAAATAATCTGTTGAAATAAAAATAATTCAAGGTTGTGGGTTCTTACTTAGCAGGCTGGCCTAAACCAAAAAGAAACCAAGAACCTGGCCAAAGGTCAATTGATCATCCAATATAGCACACATGTTAAGTACTCAAAGTCTTCTAACATCAGGTTACTTAATTTCGAATTCTCTTTTGGAACCCATAGAGTTTGTGATCTTGGACAAATCACTTCATGCCTCTGAAATTCAGTTATTCTTTGTATCCAATAGAGATAATTATAGCATCCATTTTAGAGGGTCATCTGAAGGTGGAAGAACTCAGTATAGTGACTGTGTGGCATAGTAAGAGGTATATTTGATCATTGTCACTGATTCCTGTAGCGGCGATTCTGGGATTCTTGGACTTTTCTGAGTGATATGAATGAATATCATTAGCTACTTATCATGAATCCCTTTTAATAACATTTGAGTTTATGCTAATGAGGGGCCCTAGTGTGGGACCCCTAGATAGCTTGTGGTGATGTCAGTCACCAAAAACTCAGAAGATTAGAGAGTTGGAACCTTCATCCTTTCCTGTCAACCTCCAAGAAAGTGAGTGGAAATGGATAGCTAAGCTCTGTAAAGTCTCGAAGTCAAGATTTGATGAACTTCCTAGTTTCTGAACAAGTAAAGTCTCAGAGGGTAAAGCACCCTCTCCCCCATGTCTGGCTCTAAATATCTCTTTCACATAACTTTCCTGAACTGTAACCTTTACAATAAACTAGCAAAGGTAAATAAAGTTCCCTTGAGTTCCGCCAGTCTTTCCAGCAAGTTACTGAACCTCTGGAGGTCATGGGAACCTCTGATTTATACCTGGTTGGTCAGATGTGTGACACAGTCTTGTTACTGTGTTTGAAGTAGGAATGGTGTGTGGAGCCCAACCTTCAATTTGTGAAGGCTATTCAGGCAGACAGCGTCAGAGCAGAACTGACCTACTGTCCACCCAGTTGATGTCTGCTTGAGAACTGGGCTTGTATGGGAGGAATAAAACCACACATCTAATCACAAAAATGTTTATTTTTGAGAATATAGTAGAAGAAAATAGTCTATTGGCTTGTCTGTTTCCAGCCTGGTAAGCAGTAAACAAATTATTATAGGAAAGCAGCAGACCCTGGAAACACTCCTGCAGTGTCAGGGAAACTGAGCTGTGCTTTGAGAAATCATCTATGCAGATCCCTTCTGTACCTTTTTCTTACCTAATTACTCCTGCTAATGTTTCAAGTACTGTGTTGAACAGGAGTGGTGATAGCAGACATCCCTTGTCTTGGTTTTGATTTTAGAGAAAAACTTTCTCTTTTTTCTGATTAAATGTGATGTTGACAGTATGTCTGTCATAAATGTCTTTTATCAAATTGAAATAGGGTCCTTCTATAACTATTCAGCTTTTTCAATCATGAAAGGATGTTGCATTTGTCCAAGGTTTTCTCTGGGTTAACTGAGGTGACCATGAGATTTTTGTCCTTGCTTCTGCTTAAACGATGTGTTACATTTATTGAGTTGAGCCATGCTTATATCCCTGGGATGAAGCATACTTGGTCACAATGTGTGATCTTTTTAATGATTTGTTGCATTTGTTTCCCATTATCTTGTTAAGGATTTTTGCATCTATATTCATTAAAGAGATTGATCTATCATTCTTTTTTCCATCCTACCCCAGAAAGAATGGCCATCATCAAGGAATCAAATAAGGACAAATGCTGCTGAGGCTGAAATGAAAAAGGAAATCTTTTAATATTGTTAATGAGAATGTAAACTAATACAACCACTGTAGAAATCAGTTTGAGGATTCCTCAAAAAACTAAAACTAAAAATTTGATTTGACCCAGCTTTTTCTCTTCTACGTATCTTCCCAAAAGAGTTAAAGAAATCATATTAATCCAGGTATGGTGGTACATGCCTATAATCCCAGCACTCAGGAGGCTGTGGCAGGAGGATTGTCATGAGTTCAAGGCCAGCCTGGGCTCCATAATGAAACCCTCTTTTTTTTTTTATTTTTTTATTTTGTGTGTGTGTGTGTGTTTGTGTGGTATCAGGGATTGAACTCACAACCACGCACTTGCCAGGCAGGCACTTATGCAACTGAGCTAAATCCCCAGCCCCATGAAACCCTGTCTCAAAAAAAAAAAAAAAAAAAAACACATTATAGTGACACACGCATTCCCATATTTATAGCAACACAACTCATAATAGCTAAATAGCTAAATCTTGAAAGCAGCCTATATGACCATTAACAGAGGCATGGATAAGGAAAATGTGGTATTGACACATCACAGAGTACTACTCTACCATAAAGAAAGCTAAATTTAAGTCATTTGTAGAAAAATAGATGCATCTTGAGACTATAATAGCAAGTTAAATAAGTCAGACACACAAGCTTAAGTGTCACCTGGTTTTTCTTTTATGAGAAACCCAAATTATAAATACAGAGCAAAATAAAAGATAATAGAAAGTAGAGGGATAGTTCATTCTCAAATCAGAAGGGAATCTAGAGACAGAGGAGAAAACGAGGGTTGTGCCAACTGCTCAAAGAACCTAAACATTACAAACTTCACATACTTCAAACGTACTAAGAGAAATAAATAAATGAAAAAATCTATACTCAGGATATACATAACCCACTGAGATTAGTGCTCTCACAATCAACCACCTTTTTAGTACTCTTTTAATCCAGTCAAGTTAACAAACAAGATTAACAGCACAATTTAACAGCATTTAATTAGGCTTAATGAAGGGTGAGTTTAATAAGGGAAAAGTGAGTTTGGAAGCAAAGACAGACTGTTGAGCAGAATAGGATCGGAAATGCTTCATCTCAATTTGACCTCCGGACTTCATATAATACTATTGTATCACAAGAATCAGCATTCGTTGCCTTATTAATTTTCTTTAGTAACCCCACTTGAAATTAGAAATTGGCCCTTTGTGATACATGTATTTCTACAAAAGCATGTACAATACCCAAGTAGGTGATTTTTTAAGAATCACTAAACTTTCTGAGGGCAAACACTTCCTTCTTACATGAAATGTCTCATTCCTGAAACTCACCCTTCTATCCCTGAACCCCTGCACTGGGATAAAGATGACCAATGCTTATTGCATACATTTATTAGTAACTATAGAAAAAAAAACTTCCATATTTTGAAGTAGCCAGTTTGACATGATTTATAAAATCAGCCAATATAATGTTTTGCTTTGTCATGAAAGTCTCCAGAGAATATGATTAATGACCCTGGGATGGACAGCAGAAACTGAGAACCAGAATGGTTCCTTATCTTTTCCAGGTAAAGATTTCATGATCCAGTTAGAGATGAACTATAAGGATCCCTCTGTCCTCCCAGGTAATATTTCAAGATAGATAGCTATGAGGACTTCCTATACTTGTTCAATGGCATTTGTGCCATGTATTAATATACTAAGGAGGTATATTAATGAAATATATCCACTGGAATCTACTAGATTCCCATGTGCTCTTCTTTGTAAAATTACAACTGGTGTTTGCATATTCTTTTGAATTAGGTACATATTTTCTTTCCTTTGCTTGCTACATTCATTCCCACTTTTTCATTCATTTTTCCTTTCATTTCTACTCTTCTATAAATCCTCAGACACTGCAGCAGAGATTGTGACAGTCATAAAAAGGAAAGTTAGCTAAATACCTCCTTTAAGAAAAGAAAAAGATAGAGATAAGGAATGTTGTTCAAAGGGATATCAGTTAGATCGGGCAAAAATATTTGTAGGACCATAAAGTGAAATTTTTTGGAAGAAAATAATTGTTTTACCTTCAAATAAGTTTTTAAATTAGGAATATGAGGGCAAAGTGGGTAATATGAAGAACTTATTAAATATTTAGGTATTCAGGACCCAAGCCCAACCACCTGCTATGGGGCAAACCCCACTGAAGACTTTATAACTGATTGGGTTATTAAGAGGTGGGCCCTAGTTAAAGAAAGAGAGTCTTAGGAATGTGACACTGGGGACCATAATCCCTGGTCCTTTCTCTTTGGCTTTTCCCTTTCATCCTGCTTCCTGACCACCTATGATTCATCAGTTCATCAGTCCTCTATCAAACCCTTCAACTGTGATATTTCTTCATTGGAGCCAGTTGACCATGGCCTGAAACTGTGCACCAAAACAAACCTCTCCTCCTTTAAGTTGTGATGTCAGGTGTTTCGTCCCAGTGATGGACAGGTGACTAATACACAAGCGGAGACATTTAGAACAACATGGAAAAGAAACAAAACATTATTCTGCTTTTGAGCTGTTCACTTAGAAAACTAAACTATCCACAAAATTATAAAATATATCAACACGGGTGCATGAGTGTCACAAGCAGAGTAAGGTTGGGTTCCATGCATCTTCAGACCAATGCAAATTTTAGGTCAACAAAATTTTGAAGGAAAAGAATGTTGGACTAAAAGGTAAAAAAAAAAGGGTCTAGAATCCTGAAACCTGACATTCGTCACCTGGGTAATGCTGAGCAAACCACTGCTCCTCTCTACATGACCAGATTAGATTAGATTGAAAAGTTCCCTCTTGGCTAAAATGTCTTTGCTTTGGGTTTGTTTGTTTGCTTGCTTGTTTTTGTTTTTGTTTTAATACAGGGTTTCCCTATATTGCCCACACTGGTCTGGTGACACTCCTGCCTCGGTTTCCCAAGTAGCTAGAGCTACAGGCACACACCACTGGACACTCCTAAAAGAAAAGTAGTTGTTATGCCTTGTAGAATTTAATACAAAGAATAACAAAGGCTTGTTGTTATATTCTATAATGGCGGTGGTTTAAACAGGTAGCTTCTAAGATTTTCATTCTAATGGTGCTTATTATGACGGACTGTTGAGGGTATCATTAACATTAAGTATACACAAAGTATTGAGTAAAAAAACAATTTGTATATGGCAGAATTTAACATGAAAACTCCCTAGGATTTCAGCCCAGCCAAGATATAGATAATATGGTTAAAACTTTAAACCTTCTCAAGAAAAAAGCACAAACATATCTTGCAAGCAATTATAGAAGCCCCAAGGAAACTTAGATTTGCTTTTGAGAAGAAGTGAGTTTGAACACAAGAAGAATAAGGAAGCATGGCCTAATGAGCTGGCTACCTGGCCAGTGGACAAGGATACTTGTGTGGTGTCGTGCTGCAAATCTGAGTACACTGTATTTCAGCTGCTGCTTGATTACTGGTAAAACATACTGCCAGTCTCCAGCTAGAACTCTGCAGTCCCAGGAAGCTGAGAAGTGAGACAGCATTTATAATCAGTGTTAAGCTTTTAAAAACATTCACAGAACTGTTGAATTCACTCATTTGGAAAAGAAAATATTTTTTCATTTTCATTCAAAAGTCAGTTTCCTTTTTTACTTAAAAAAAAAAAAAATCAAAAACTCCAACATAAGAAATGCTGAGATGCCCTCTTCTGTTTCTAAACAGCTAATGCAGAGCCTCTGAATACTGGCGATTTGAAGGATTTCCATTAAATTGTAGATGCAGCAGGATTTTAAAATCCCAAAGCATTCCTATTGACCTCTAGTGATTGGAATAGCTCCTCATGCAACCAAACTTCCTCTTTGCCAATTAAGAAGTCCTCATTTCTCTCTGTGTGTAATAGTACACCCTGTTCCTGGCTGAGAAGAAAACAAAATTAACCTTGAGCTGGTGGCTGTCCGCCTGATTTCCCTGGGTGAGTGAATGAGCTCACGAAATGTATAAATAATGTACCCAAGTTTCCTTGTTGCTCAGTTTTCTCATATTGATTGCCTAGAAACCTGGAGCATGATTCCAAAGTGCTAATGTGCTAATATTTTCACCAACGATGTAACAGTAAACCCCAGAAGGATGAAACAAACTTTCTCTTCTCGATGGCAGAATCTTGGCATGCAACTTGCAAACTTTGACAAATTATGCAAAGACACAAATGAAAAAGCACTGTTACAGATCTAAATTGAGGTGCTGGCGCACAGTCGTTTCCGTGGAACTACCATTGGGCTGCTGCCAGTTGCATCTGGGCAGGAAGGAAATGCAAATTAAAAGGAAAAATTAGGCCATTTTAGAGCAAAGTGAATTTTCAGCAAAAGCTCAAGGCTGACACTAAAGAATAAAGGCGGTATTATTCAGTTTTAAATTGGATTGATTGAATCTTTTCCTCAGTTATTCTAAACCACTCCTTGGACTCTTGCCCCAGAGTCACTGAGGTGTTTTGATAAGGGCTCATTATTTCTATAGCACCAGTTCTCATCTTTATTACTTCATACAATCTCTTTCATTAACTACAGAAAGTGATTTTGACCTTACATAGACCCGTAACCTTTACTGAAAGCAAAGCTAGTTGAATTTGTTTTCAATATCTTTTAATCATCTTCAAAACTAAACAAATATCTTTAATGTAGAAAATCAGATCTTGAATCAGAACTAAATGTTAGACACCTCTCTACTGCTTTACCAGTCATAAGACTTCAGATTCCCTAGCTCTTAAACCCAGACCCCTACACCTGTCTCGGTTGTATCAAGTCTTCCCATGAGGAAATGAGATTATGTAGGAAATCTCAGCACTCAGTGAGTGGATTACATGTACTAGAGAATGTTTTCCCCTTCTTATTTACTAGTTCATTTAATCTTCACAGTAACTTCAAATGATAGAGGATATTTGTCTTAATTACTTCTCTTGTTGCTGAAACAAAATATTCGACACCTAAAGTTGAAGGGGGAAATGTTTATTTAGCTCACAGTTTATAGAGGTTTCAGTGCATTGTGGACTAACTTCAGGGCAAGGTGACATGGCAGAGGGGGAATGCAGAAGAGAAATAGTTCATAGCAGGCAGACGACATCAAAAGCAACAAGCAAGGGGGAGGTAAGCTTCTTTCTGTCCCTTATATTACATCTAGTCTACCAGGATTAGGGTGGTGCCAATTCAATCAGTGGACTTATTTAGTAATCACCCACCCCTAATCCTAGCACTCTTAATCCCAGCATTGTACCACACACCTTAGATCCAGCCACCTCTGAAAAACCCCACCTATAACTGTATGAGCCTTTGAGGGGACATCTAGATATAAATCATAATAATATTCTATCCCCCACTTTCACAGATAGAAAAACTGAAACAAAAAAATTAAGTAACTGCCTAAGCATTTTGGTACAAAATGGAATTTCTGGGATGCAAACCCAGGTAGCCTGGTTCCAGAGCTCACATTCTTTACATTTATATACACAACCTTCCAGAAAGGTTGTAGAGTCATTATTCATTTATTTATCAGCTACTTATTCAACATCTACCATAAACACACTGATGATGACCAGAAATGATCAGATCAGTTCAGTTTTTATAACTGTTCATTGTCACATCTTTACTCTTTCCCATACTGAAGAAAATAAAGAAAGAGGGAATCAGAAGAAGAAAATAAGCAGGCTCTAAACCTAACATTTTGAATGTTTTCAAAATAGTCGCCCAGAACCCTGAGCTGCTACAGCCCAAATGGGAGGACTTGTTTGTGAGATGGAAGAGTCGGAACGGGGAGGAGGCAGCGATGTGTGGCAGACGCTGTCCCCCCTCAGAGGAAAGTGTGGAAGAGGGAACGTGGAAGCAGAGAGAAGCTGAGAAAAGACAGGACTGCTGAGCTCACTGAACAGCACAATCGAAGCTCTGACAGCTCATCTTCAGACATCTTTCCCTCATTGCAAAAAGATCCAAGAAGGCAACTCCTGTGAAAGCACAACCTGGACTGTGGGGTGCTCTGCAGGGCTAGAGATAACGAGGGACCATTAGGAAGTGACTTCCGGTGACTTCCAAACCTCAACCAGGACTTTACAATTGTACTATAGAAGAGACAGCAATAAAATCTTTACTTTTTTAAATGAAAGAAGAGGGATTCCAGTCCCAAAATTTACCTATAGTCATCAAGAAAAAAATCATGATTTAATAATGCTATGCACTTAATGACATTAATTTTATTTTGCTTGTTTGTTTTATTTGAGACAGGGTCTCACTGCGTAGTTTAGTCAGCCTTGAACTCACTCGAACTCACAACAATCCTCTGTCTCAACCTCCCAAGTGTTCATCCCTCCCAAATGGAATTACATGCCAGTACAACCATGCCTGGCTAACATGACTTCTAACAATTAGTATCAGTTAATAATTAATGTTATTAATAATGTTAATAATTTTAACATTAATAAAGCTTTTTCTTACCAAGAAATCTCGTCAATTAGTTCTCTATCATCTCACAAACACACACACACAGAGCATGTGTATGAATGTATCTAAACCATTCTAGCTGGGTGTGGTGGTACATGCATGGAATCCCAGCACTCAGGAGGCTGAGGCAGGAGGATCACCACAATTGGAAGCCAGCCTGGGATCCATAGTGAGTTGAAAGCCAGCCTGAATTTGAGCTAGACCCTGTCTCAAAAAACCTAAAAAAAAAATTTTTTAAATAAACCTCCTAGCCCTGAACTTGCTAGTAACCTTCATGAACATAGATAGAATAGGCAAGAGGTTAACTAAGTTCGTAATTGTCAATCAACAGCCCAAGGGTAAGTCCAGATCCCTGGGTTCAGACATTTACTCAACACAACAAATTCAAAAGCATCTCAGAAAAGCAAAAGAATCAACAGAAATAACTGCAAACATTTTCCAAAGTGAAGTCAAGGTGTGAACGGTGTATATGATTGCAAAATTGAAAGGAAAGTTGAACCTCTCTTGTCAGTGTCATTTTTCTACCAAGCAAGATTAAGTAGCAGAAAGGTAATGAAAGGCATCTAACATAGTGGTTCCTGGAAACTTTTCAAACTCATCTTTGGAAAGACTTCCTGGTCTAAAAGGAGATCTCACGTACCAAGAGGGATTTAGGTCTCATCTGAAAAAGCAGCTCAAAATAGAATGCTGTCAACATACTGGCTACTAAGGCTTAACAAGAGAAGATATAAACTGTGTAGATTTTTGGAATATATTTTCTCCCAAAGGTAGAAATAATGAAATGACATAGATTCTTGCTAAATGGTTTAGAGATGTAGATACTCCACTCATTAAGGTCTTGTACCCTTCAATTACAGTTTTCAGTGTCCAGAAGGTTACTATCAAGGTCATTTTATATTTTCAAGTGATAACATTTTCCTTTTTTCTTATTAGTCTGAAATCTGGCTCTGTATAACTCATATCTATTGATCCTAGATCTTTTTGAGTAGTGCTAAATATCCATGACAGGTCTTGAAAAGTCAAGATAACTATCAGTCCCTCTCCAAGCCTGTTCTCTAAAATAAATATTTATATGTGTCTCAGTCACTTTTCTCACCACTGGGATAACATACCCAACACCCATAACTTTAATTTTATTTTTACTCATGTTTCAGACCACTGTCAGCTGGCTCTAAGGCAGGGCAGCTTGACCAAGAAAGAGCTGCTCAGGGCATAGCAGACAGGAAGCAGAGAAAGTGAAGGGAGAAGCTGAAGAGAGAGATAAACCCTTCCAGGCCATACCCCTTTCTTTCCAACAACAACTGAAGCTGGCTGCAGATCTTGACATCATGTGATACTGGTTTCACAGTCCTGCAGAATGCAAGAGTTGTGGGGTCAGGAAGGCTTCCATCCAGATTTCAGAAGAAGGGCAGGGAAGTCAGATGGTGGAGCCCTGTGACAGCAATACATAAAGCTGTGAGAGTGAAGCCAAAAGTACATTGAGGACCTAAAGAATTGAAGAAGCCAGAAAAATGGAACATCAAAGGAAAGCCAAAAGGAGTAAGCAAAGCCAGCCCAAAAGAGAAGCCAAGAATGCTGCATCCAGCGGCAATGCCATTGGGAAGCTCTTTGGAGCTCACATCTTACCACAGTTTGCCCTAGGTACTGGACAAGGAAATATAGAGTTTAATGTTTCCCCTTCTGGGTTTCAATCTTTCTTTGGGCCCACTGGTTTCTTTTTCCCTATTCCTCCTTTTAAACAGAATAGGAATGTTTATCCCATGCTATTGAATGTCAGCAGTATTTAACTTTTTGATTTTTACAGGACTTGAAGCTCAGAGTTTGCTTTGGGTCTCAGGAAAGACTTGGACCTTTTTGTAATATTTGAACTGTTAAAATTTGACTACTCTCAGAATAGACTGAATGTATTGTGCATAAAGAAATGCATGAATCTTTTGGGGGCTAAGTGTGGAATGTTACTGTTCAAATCTAAAATGGCCCCCAAGATTCATGTGTTTGGAAGATGATTAAATAAGGGGGGTAGATAGCTGGCTTGCTGTTGGAAAACAGGGTTTGGTCAGAGGAGATGTGCCACTGGGGCCACGGTCTGGAAGAGTTTATTTATCACTCTCCCCAGTTCCTCTCTTCCTGTTCTCTGTTTCCACTCTGCCATGCCAATCTGTGTTGGAGCCTGTCAAATATGGACTGAAATGAAACCAAAATAAACCTCTCCTCCCTTAATTTGTTGGTGTCAGGTATTTTGTCCCAGAAATAAGGAAAGTGACCAAGATAACACTGATACAATCCAAAAGCTACTCTTTTTTTATGTGTTCATCCATGTGTTTCTTTGTACATATATATATATATATATATATATATACATATATATATATATATATATAGTTTTGTGCAATTTTGTTATATACTTAGATTTATGTCTATTATCAAGCATTAAATCTCATAAATATTGTGATTTACTTTTTAAACCTCCATACTGTTGGCAAGTTTATTGAATTAGCATTGTAATGAAGTTCAACTTCACTATTAATCAAACAAATCCTATTTAAAATTTTAAGATATGCTTTTTGCCTTTTAAATCAGTGAAGATTTCTAAATGATAATATCCACCTGTAGATTCTGGTAAGTCTAGTATTCTCATACACTGCCAATAGGAGTCAAAATCAGTGCACCTTTCTGAAAACAAATAGTTATCATGGGCCATTTAATGTTTTATACCCTCCAGAGTAGATCTCCTTCTAGAAGAGTTCTATGAAAAAAATTAGGTAATTGGATCAACATTATGAGAAAAATATTTATTTGTTGGCCAGTTCTATTTCTTCATCTAAGAAGTGTCTATTTATTTCAGATGCCCATTTTTTGATTGGGTGCTTACATTTGGGGGAGGTCTAGTTTTTCTGAGTTCTTTCTGTGTTCTTATATTTGTCCCTTGTCTGAGCAGTAGTTGGCAAAGGTTTTCCCATTCTGTAGGTTACTGCTTCACTTTGTTGCCTTCTTCCTTTGCTGTGCAAAAGCCTTTTAATTTGAGGTGATTCCATTTGTTGATCCTTGTTTCTTGTACCATCAGGGTTTTACTCAGAAAGTCTTTGCCTATACCTACGTCTTCAAGAATTTTACCTATTTTGTCTTCCAGCAGATTGTTTTTCAGTTCTAATGTTGAGATCTTTGATTTGTTTTGATTTTAATTTAGTGTATGATGGGAGATATGGGTTTAAATTCAACTTTTTGCATGTGGAGAGTCAGTTTTCACAACACTTTTGTTAAAGAGGTTCTCTTTCCTCCAGTGAAGGGATTCAGCCCCTTGTCAAAGATAGTGTAGCCGAGTATATCTAGAGTTGCTTCTGTAGTCACTAATATCTAATATAAATCATAATAGATTGGTATGTATTCCATGGATGCAAAAATGGTTCTGTATTTCAAAGTTAATCAATGTAATTCACTGTAATAAAAAGCTAAAGATGATAAACTAAATGCAAAAAAAAAGCATCACAAAAGTCAACACTTATTCATAATAACAACCTGTCAGTAAAACAGGAGTAGAGAAATATTAACTTCATAAAGATCATCTATTAACCTCAATGGCAACAAGAAAATTCTTTTTTTGTTTTTTTTTGTTTGTTTGTTTGTTTGTTTGTTTTTGTACTGGGGATCGAACTCATGACCTTGCACTTGCCAGGCAGGTGCTTATGCCACTGAGCTAAATCCCCAGCAACAACAAAATTCTAAAGTTAACATTACATTTCATGGTGAAGGGTAGGATGCTTTTTCCTTAATATTAAAAACAAGGCAAGGATGTTCACTCTATCACTCTTATTCAAGATGGTGCTGTAAATTCTAGCCAGTAAAATAGAGCAAGAAAAGAGAAAACAAAAGCTGGATGTAGTGGCACATGACTGCAATCTCAGCACTCTAGGTGGCTGAGGCAGGAGAATCACAAGTGTAAGCTCAGTCTGGGCAATTCAGTGAGTTAAAGTGCCTGTCTCAAAATTAAATATATTTAAATTGGGGAAGGGAGTGGGGGGTAGCTCAGTGTGAAAGCTGTGGATTGGATTCTTAGTGCCAAAAATGAATGAGAGAGAGACAGAGACAGAGAAACAAGGGAGGGGGAAGGGTAAAGCACAAGGGAGGTTAGGGGAAAGCATTCAGATTAAACAGGAAGAAACAGAACTGTCTGTATTTGCAGATGGTATTATTATCCACGCAGAAAATTCCATAGAATCTATTTAAAACTCCTAGAAGCATTAAATGAGTTCAGCAAGTTGTCAGGATATAAGATACACTTTTCAAAATCAACTATTTTTGACATGCTAGTGATGAACAAATTAACATCAACATTTTTAAGTATAATACCATGTATAATCATTCAAAAATTAAATGCTGATATATAGATTTAACAAATTATGTACAGGATTTATATGCTGCTAAAAACAAAATGCTGATGAAAGAAATCAAAGATATAAATAAACAGAGAGATATTTTATGTATTTATGTTATCTGCTGACTACTAAACCATTCGAATTTGCCACTCTTGGAAATATATGTCCATTACCTTATGCTGTTTAACTTCTGCTTAGTGGTTTCAATCCAAAAAGGGATGTGGGCAGCTGGATGCCTGTAGCCTGGGCCTTACTCAGATACATGTGGCCTCAGTTATAAGGCAAAGCAGGCTGGAACAAATGGCAGGCTTTCTCCTCACGCTCTCTCATCCTCCAAGAAGCTAACCCAGGTGTGTTCAGGTGGTAACAGAAGGGTTTGCAGGAGCAAGACTGCCTAAGTCTCAATACAGCACTTTTCAGGTCCCTACTTACATCATATTTGATAATGTCCCATTGGCCAACAAGCCATATGACCAAGCCCAAACTCCCAGAGTGGAGCTAGGTTTTAACCTCTTTTTTGCAAAGTCATAAAACATAGGACATGCATACAGGAATACAAAAAAGTTATAATTTTTCTTTCACCTGTTTGGCATATAACAAGACTTTTTTTGCCATTATCCTCTATACTATGGTATGCGATGATGTGCATCCTTGTATATAAATCTCAAACAGCTCTGATATTTTTCCTTATGAAAAAATCCTGGTAGAATAAATGAGCAAAGAAAATATATCTTTATTTAGAATTCAAAATTTCTATTCTAACAAAGTAGTTCTGGTCTCTATGTCCATTAACAGATGAATGGACAATAAAAATGTGGCATTTATACACAAATTTCTGCCATAAAGAAAGATGAACTTAAGTTATTTGTAGGAGAATGCGTGTACCTTGAGATCATACTATTCAGTCAAATAAATCAGACACACAAGCTTAAATGTCACATGGTTTCTCTTGTATGAGAAACCCAAAGATAAGTAATTAAAGAACAAAATAAAAACAAAAAATAGGAAACAGATCTTTTGCAAATGGGAAAGGGACCACGTGAAGAGTGAAAAAAGAACTAAAATGTGTTCTGCGCAGGTACCAATTCCCCATAGGGAATATAATCATCGTGTATCGCTAACATGTATCAGTAAAATAAAATTATAAACCATTGCCAACATGAGAGATGAAAAATGTTGCTGTTCTTTTGATTTTTATTTCTTTATTATTACATATTACTGGTGAAGGCATATATCTTTCATGGATTTATAGACACTATATTTCTATTTTGTGATCAGTCTATATCCTCTACTCAGTAGTCTACTGTTCTACTTTTTGTCTCATTTATTTTCTAAACCTATGCATATTAAAAGGTTAAACTTGGTTGGTTATATAGGTTACTGTTATTAATCATCAGTGGGCTTTTAAATTTATTTGTTGCAACTTGGGGAGAATAGAAACTTGGGTTAACTTCACATAGTTAACACAAATTTTCTTTCTTGCCTTCAAATTTGACATTAACAGTATTTTATTCTAATGTTTTTATGGTTTTAAATTTTTATATTTACCTCTCTAATCTGTTGGGAATTTATTTGATTTATAGCAAGAAGTAAAATCTAATTATTTCCCTATTTACCCAGGTGCTCATGGAAACCGACTAAACAATGAGCCTTTCTATAGTGATGTGCAGTACTAATTTTATCATAATTTAAATGCTTCTTATTGTTTTGTCTGTTTCCAGGCTTTATAATCTAGTCTAGTGGTGTGATATTTCCTAATTATTTCAGTTTTTAAGTAGGCATTAACATCCAGCTATAACATCTTCCAATTCCTCCCTGTTTTTTTTGTTTTGTTTTGTTTTTGTTTTTGTTTTATTGGTTTTTTTGAGACAAGATAATTCAGGCTGGTCTTTAACTCACTTTTCAGGCTGGCCTGAAACTCTGTGATGTTACTGTCTCAGGAACTCGAGAGCTGGGATTACAGCTGTATGACGCCATGCCCACCGACTTCCATTCTTTATTAACATTTTTAGGGGCTCGGGGTTTAGCTCAGTGGCATAAGTGCCTGCTTGGCAAACATGAGGTTGTGAGTTTGAACCCCGGGACCAAAAAAAAAAAAGTAATTTTTCAAGTAACATTTTTATTACTGAGATTTTTATCCAGTTTTCCATATGAAATTAGAATAGATTTGTCAAAATCTCCACTAAGATTTCTCACGTCATTAAGTATCATATCCATATCAGAAAACAGAATTTACTTGTTTCTTATGTATCTCAAAAATTGCAATTCTGTGCTTTGGGCTTTAGCTCAGTTGGTTAAGGTCCCACCCTGGTAAACATGAGGTTGTGAGTTCCATCCCAGGTGCTGGAGGAAAAAAAAAAAAAAAAAAGCAGGAAAAAAATTGCAATTCTTTCAGATCATTTGTATTATATCCATACCCAGGTACTATATCTTCTATTTCTGATTTCTAATGAATGTGATATTTTTATTACCACTTCTAAGTGGCTATTATAAGCATTAAAAATGTTATTGCTTTTATCTACTTGCTTTGTAACTTGCATGCTCTAAATCCAATTAGTGGGGCAGGGAATTTAGCTCAGAATTTAGCTCAAAGCATTTGTCTACCATATAAAAGGCTTTAGGCTCAATCCCCAGCATCACAAAAAAAACCCCACCTCTATTAGTACTTGCAGTGATATTTCAGTGAAGGAGGCCAACCTATGAGCTCGTACCTCACCAAGGGGCAATGAAGATGAAACACAAAGAGACCCAGAACAGGTTAAACTATGGGATTGGTGGCTCTTGTCTCCCTTCAGTGAAGGACCTTAAGTAACTGGCACATCTTGGATTTATTCACTCAGACACAGGCACAAGCAATCAGAGTAAAACAGGACTCACCTGCCACCCACCATCCATGGTACATACCCAAGTAAACAACCAGGTCGCAGCTGTATTAACTTCCCCCGCAGTGCATCAGCACGCACTCAGGCCACCTTGCTCCCTAATGCTCATAGAAGCGGCCAGTTAGGCCTTAATCTTCCTATCAGGTCTTCCACAGCTCAGTTAATCAAAGCATGAAGTGTTAAAGAAAATTTCAGAGCAATTCATCAACAGATGAGTATGTATAAATTAGATGAAAGCAAAAAGACACAGAAAAAAAGAAACAAAGGTAGAAATATTAATCCACTTAGCCATGGCCATATGCAGAAGCTGCATTAACAAAATTAGAACTGAGCAAGCATGATATGATAAAATTTCAAGAGGGTGCTGTACACAACTGGAAATTAAAGGGTCAGAAAAGGCTGGCTTAAAGAATGTTTGATTGCTGCTGGGCTCAAGAAAAACAATAGTAGACACCAGAGTACTGGGCAGCACTGGGGGACTTCCCATTGGTTATCACAGTGGTCCACATGGTGTACAGCACCCTCAAGGACACTGCTAAGCTGCCATCGCAGAAATAGAGCCAGAAGGTCTGAGAGTTTATCTCAAGCTAACAGCCTGAGGCTGGCAGATCCGACTCCAACACCAGCATCTATACACTTCCATACCTTGCTGGTCTTCCAAGTTCTTTGTGAAATAAAGAGATACACATTTAAATAAATAAATGTGAAATTCCATTTCCCAAGAATTTAGCAGGTTAAAAGCACAACTCAGCAGTTTCATTTAGAGTTAACGTTCCACAAACTTCAGATACCATCCTATTTGTTTTTGGTTTTTAAAAAGTTTTACTACGTGGCCTACCCAGGCTGGCCTGGCACCCACCCTGATATTCCTGCCTCAGCCTCTGGTGTGCTGGGATGACAGGAGTGGGCCACGACACCTGGCTCAGGTATCATCTCTTTAAACAAATTTAAAATCATTTTCCCTTAACACTTCCTTCTTTCCCTTTCAGGCTCAAGCTTTACAACTTTAAAATGGGGAAATCTAACTTGTAATATGAAGGCTTTGACAAGCTGCTCATTTGAATCCTATCAGCAGGTTAATTCAAACATTAAAGCAATGCCTCCTTCTCTTCCCTTTTGAAACAAAACTTAAAACATTCTCTCTAAACCAGAATAGGCCCCCTGCATGAGGGTTACCTGGCGTGCTTGTCCCAACTGCAAATTTCTGGACTACAATCCGGGTTTACTTAATACAAATTAGTGAGGGCAGGGCTAAGGAATTAAAGTTTTGAACAAGGCATTCTGGGAATCCTTACTCCTGCCACCATCAAATGAATTAAATAAAATAAATGTCTAAGTTCCTAGCACAGTGCCTGGCTCTCAGAGACCCCAGAAGGGCAGAGATAGTTATGTCTAAATTTCCTTGCTATAGAAAGGCTTCAGAGGGTAATTGCCAAACTTCAAGAGCTTTTAGCTTTGATCCATAAGGCAAAGATGATGAGATACTATGACAATTTTTTCATAAAACTAAAAACTGGAAAAAAAGCAGTTCCAGCAGGAAATGAGAAAATGTAATTTCTCTTTCCCATGGTTTTCTGTCCCTTATTTACACCTATGTCCATACATACTTTGAGTTGGTTGGTTGGTTGGTTGGTTGGTTGAATTCAATAGTGGCTCCTGATTCAATGTGTTAATTATAATAAATTTGCATATTATATCCAAGTCAAACATAGTCCTTCCATTCACACGACACACAGACACACACACATGCACAGCTATCTATACTCCTGCCCATGTAGTAGTAAATCTATTGTGAGTCTGACTACAGAATGGTTATAAGGTAATGCAAAGATTCCCAGTTTCTTTAATGGAAAAGGATATGCAAACTTCAAAGATGTTTACATAAAGCAAATGATAACAAAAATAGAAGCACGGACTTCCCCGGGCTTCACACATTCCCCAGGAGATGCACTCCTGTGGTTCTACCACCCTCCTGAGGAGGAAGAATTGCTAGACATGAAATGTTTTCTTCATCCTCATGAGATGTGGCACCTGTCTCTTCTGGAAACTACTCAGGCTGTGCCTGACTACAAAACACCTCATGCAAATCCTAGGGTTGGGGGAGGTCTCCCTCTACCCAGCATGTTCCCCCAGCAGAGGCTTCTGGAAAGTCTGAGGTCCACTCCTGCTTCTGTCATTTGCAAAACACGTCAGTGCTTCAGCAACTGTTTCTGGAAGTGCCACAGAGAAAACCAGCAGAAGAGGAATTATGCCATTTGGCCAAAGTAAAAGTTTGATTGCCAAAATTTGACAATGTGCAAAGAGGCAGACACAGAATTACTGATATTTTAAGAACTTTTGAAAAATAATGCTAATATCGATTTACTCTTTCGCTTCTTTCTCTCATACCAGAGGCAGACTCACATTCAGTCATCTCCTACAGTCATATTGGCTGCCTTGTCTTCTGCTTCATTGAGAAAATTTAGGCTAAAAATCACAAACCACCTCAGTTGTCTTTCCCTATGTCTATACATTTTTTTAAGGCAGGTCTTGTTAGGCCCAGGCTGGTCCTGAATTCCTGGGCTCAGTGATCTCCTGTCCCACCCTCTTGAAGAACTAGGACTGCAGGCATACGCCCCAATGTATTTTCTGTACTCATTGCCCTTAGGAAGTAGTAAGGCATAGTCGGGGCCTAGAGAGGGAGGAAGGTGGTGAGAAGGGAGGAGACAGGAATGAAAAAAGGAATCAAGATGTGTGATGTGCATGGACCAGCTGTCCACGAGGAATTTAATCATCATTACTGCACACATGTGCTAATGAAAGTAAAAATTAAAACAAGTAGTGAGGCAGAGTGGTCAGGAGCATGAACCCTAAGGCAGACTGCTCCACCTGACTGCCAACAAGCTATGTGACCTTGGGCACATGCCTTGAGCTCACTGTCCCTCAGCTTCCTGACCTGTTAAGCAGGGATGATAATAATACAAGGGGTGTTGTACTCAGGGGTTGTGAGGAGAACAATTAGAATCAGGACACAGAATTTATAATATTATTTATGATGGTCGCCCAGAGTTAACACAAGAAAGTACAGGAAATCTGTCCATAACCCTAAAGACATAGAATATTCAGCCAAGACCCTGGATCCCCCAGCAATGTCCCGCATGAGTCCAGATGAAGACCTAGAGCCCATGACAGTGCCTCCCACGAGTCCAGCTGGAGGTCTAGAGCCCATTAAGAAGGACTCACTCGAGTCTGTTTTATGGATCTGTGCTGGGAAGGCCCAGCATAGAAGCGGTGGAAGCTAGAAAGTCTATGCCAGTGGGGTGAAGAAGTCAGGGTTCTACACTGGAGACAAGAAGTCACGCTCATAATAAAGACCAGGGCTGCCCTGAAAAGCACCACAGCCATCCTCAGCAACACGGATGCCCCGAGCTCCTCCGACAATAAGAACAGTTAATTACATGCCACAAAGCCAGCACAACGAGTTTGTCCTGGAGATTAAAAAGCACACATCTTCCCCTCGGGAGCTAGGAAGTGATGCTCGCTGTAAGGACCAGAGCTTCTCCAGGAGAACCAACGGCTTAAACAGCAACACCACAACGCCTCCCTCTTCTTCTCCACGTCTCTGTTTATGCTGGTAACTTTCCTCCTGTGAAACATCTACACTCAGCACCATGCTGATTTAATTTAAATGGCATTAAGGTGACCACCAGTTTTAATCCATAACAAGGGGTGATCAAAATGTATCATGTTTAAATTTTTTCAGATCATTTCCTTTATTAGTACATATTTGCGGTACCTAAGTTTACATTCCTTTGGGGGAATTAGTACATGTGCAAAGCACGTCTTCCTTCCTTTTTTCATCCACTTTCTGTCCCCTCCCTCCTCACTTCCTTCATCTCTTGATCCCTTACCCCTCTGAAAAAGATTTTTCTCCCTATTTGTTTGTTTCTTTGGCTGGTTGGTTGGTTGGCTGGTTTGTGGATTTTTGAGACAAGGTCTCACTCTATAGACCAGGCTGGCTGTGAACTTTCACAGTAATCCTGCTACCACAGTTTCACCAGAGCTGGGATTGCAGACCTGTGCCACCACACCCAGCTTCCCTACTTCTTATTCTCTAGCCTTTATGTTACTCTTTATTTATATTTTGGCCTTCTCATGTAAGAGAAACTGCAATATTTAAGCTTATGTGACTGATTTATTTCACTTCACATTAAGGTCCCAAGGTGCATCCAAGAGCATTACCACTCACTAATGCCCTCCAAGTCCTCTGACCTCACTCTGAATACACTTAGCCCACCCTTCTCATCACTTTCTGAAGCAGATCTGGAAGTTCACTTTTGTAAGAGACCTTACAAAAAATGAGCGAGTTCTTCTGCCAAATACCATCCAAGAGAAAGGCCAGCTCACAAGAACATTACAGTGTGACCTCATCCACCTTATTCACTGGACCTGGCACCCTCAAACTTCAGGCTCTTCCCAAAAGTCAAAAAGGACCAAGAAAGGTAAATGATGTGAATCAATTTAGGACATCAAGGCAGCCATGATTGTACAAATAAAGACACTCACAAAAGAAATCACACTCTCATACTTGCTTCACAAAGTGGCAAGAATGCAGAACTAAGTGCTTGAAGTGAGGGGGAATATTTTGAGGGAGATTAATGGCAACATGTCTGTAACTGTAATAAGTTTTCTTTAAACAAGCACCATGTGTCTTGACACACCTCATACATATGATAGATCCTTGGAAGGAAGAAAAGCTAACAGTGTCTTAATATTTTGAAAGCGCTAAGAACAGTTCCTGACACATAATAGGTATTCAGGTGGGTCAGTGGTTTCTGTCTGTATTGCCGTCTCAGAAAATGAAGGCTTTTTCTCCTTTCTGTGGTAAAATCCCACACCTGCACCTGATGCCGTTTCTGCCAGATCTAACAAGAGCGGGCTCGTCCATATCTTCTTCCTCCATCAGCAAGCTCTTGCTGTCTGCTCCCTCTCCTTCAGAATGTTTAAAGACGTAGGAATCAGCTAAACTAAAACTGACCTTGGAGACTGAGGAGGAGTTGCCCAAGGAAAGAGGGCTAACCAGAACAGCACAGACGGAGAGGTTGGAAGCCAGGCACTACCACATAGTTTCCATACCGAGAGACAGATTGATGAGTCACTAGGGTGGGAATGGTACAGAGGACCTGGGCTGAGTTCCTCTAGGTGAGTCTCCAAGGCAGGATCGTGCCTTCAGTGTCACAGAGGCATGAAATAAGCAAGCTGGTTTAGAAAATATGGAAAGGGGGAGATCTTAGTCTAGCTTCCCCTGTAACAGCAGAGCCTAAGGCCAGGGTTTTTAGCGTGGAAATTCATTCTAGAAGGTGTTTCCAAGAGTGAGAATAAAGAAGAGGAAGAGAGGAAGCCAGTCAAGGGAGAATATGAATGTGGTTGCCACTATGGGAAACTTTGGTTCTTTTCCCTGAGCACCCTCTAAAAATCTAGGTAAAATGCACTTTGGAATTATTCATCGCAGACATAAAACTGAGCATTTATCAGTGAACTGGCTCTTGGTTCTCATTACTCCAAAGTTGTCCCATAGGTTATGAACACTTCACTTCCAGGTGGCCACCTTATCATCCAAGTTAGGGAATTTCTTTGTGAATCCCACCCCCACAGGAGCAGAGACGCAATGGGGCAGAAAACAAGATTTATACAGTGGGCCAGCAGCCCAATTAAGAAAGTAGCCCCACGAGAGTTCACTACAGGGAGGTCAATGGAGAAGCAGAGAGAGCAGACATGTGGGCCAACGGTGCCAGAAATCCTAATCTTCATGTTAAGTCCCTTGACATTGATTTCTTGGTAACTAAGTCTCATTTTTTTAAAACATCACAGGGCCAGACAAAACACATCTGCCAGTCTAATTCAGCCTGAGGCAGCTGGTTGGTGTTCCCTGCTTTAAGAAGGCTTTCATTTATTTCTATAACAACAGAATTTAAATGTCAGGCAGTGGGGAACCAGGGAGTTTTTAAACAAAAGAATGTCAGGAGCAGAGTTCATTTGAGAATATTCCTCTTCTTCTTGCATATCCATTTTCAAACACATCAGCCCTTCAGTCCATGAATGCCAAAGACGGCAGATGTGGGAGACCTATCCCTGACCTCTCCTTCACCCTATTTACTGAGAAATGTAGAGCTGGCTATACTGAAACAAATGTTCCTGGCAGTAAAGGTGCCAGCCTTGCATGCGTCAAAACTGCCTGTGCATTGCTAACTGGAGGTCTCTGTGCTTGGTACAGCTACGAAGTTTCTTTTCCCCATGCATGGCGCTGTGACCCCTCCACCCACCCATCTCCCTGATAGATACCAATAAAAATGGTGAGTTTTTGGAGATGAGACCTTTGGTTCCAGAGACAACATTGGGTCATCCCAGAGCTCCTCAATTGCAGAACTTTTTCCCTTTGTCTTTGTTTTGCATCCCTGCACCATATTGCTGGGTGAGTTGGACTGAGACCCTCCACTGGGGTAGCAGCCTCCCACAGTAGGACAATTATGAGGCCAAGTCCTCGAACCCAGAGATGAATTCCCTGATCTCCTCCCCCACTGTCAAGTGATGAAATGGTGATTACATGCAAGAAATACCAAGCTGCTCCGTGTCTTTCCCAGGTCCACTAAGACCTGGCAGGAGGGCTTGGTGAGGAAACGTGTGCTGGCATCAGACAGCAGTCATCCTGCAAGCACAGAGTACTTCCTAAGGCCTTCCTGAAAACACAAAACCAGTCACTGCATACGGTCCTGCCAGCTCTCTGAGAGAATTCCAGCATGACACAGCTCACCAGTCTTCCTGCACAGAGAGAGCAAGGGAAAAGCGGGAGAGAAAGCATCTTACTGAGCACATGAAAAATCCCCCAGGTCGCTTACTGAAGACACCGTTGACTCCTCTCGGGAGGGAATCCCAATACAAAAATAAGGCACATTTCTCATGCTCCAGGAAGGCCTGGGTCTAACAGTTATATCCATTTAAAACAGGAAATTCATACAATGTCATTTAAATATAATTCTGATACATCAGTGAACACTTTAACTTTGGTAACATTTTAATCTTTTGGAGTGTATATTTTTAAACCCTATCCTGGGTGAATAAATTCATAGCTGGTCCGTATTAGTCAGATTTCCTATAGCCGGACACAATACCTGACATCCACAACATAAAGGAGGAGTAATTCTAATTTGGCTCATAGTTTCAGGGGATTCAGTCCATGGTGGGCTGGCTCCAAGGCAGGAACATCATTGCAGAAGTGGATGACAGATAGTTGACAGCAGTGGGGAAGCAGAGAGGGTTGGGGGGATTGTACCAAAGAGGAAGGCATAAGGGACCAGATGTAGACTCCAAGGCCACACCCCCAAAACGCACCCAGATATACTCATAAGTGAGCTGTACCCATCTCCTGAATGGCTCCAAAGCACATCAAGTTGACAGTATCAAGATTAACCATCAGAGTAACACATAGCAGAATTTAGCAAATCTAGGAGAGAGATAAGAAAATAGTTGCACAAGTAGCACTATAATAGGTATTAAAAGTAGAGGACAGCCAGGCATGGGGGTGCATGCCTGTGATCCCAGCACTTGGAAAGCTGAGACAGGAGAATTGCCACAAGTTCAAGTCCGGCTTGAACTACACAGTGAGCTAAAGGCCAGTCTAGACTACCCCGAAAAACAAACAACTAAAAGTAGAGGGCTTAGAAAGTTTTCCCCCAAAATGGAAAAACTATTTAGTTGGAAATACACAGAAAAAGATTTGAAGGTGATGCTGGAAGATGGGATCTTGTGACCCAGGGATAGTAACACAAAACAGAGCCAAGTGAAGCACACACACAGGCAACGCTTCACCGAAGGAGAAGAAAAGGGAGTTTGGCCAAACTGGAGCTTCTGCTGAAGGCAGCAAGCAATTAGCCAAGACTGACCAAACCGTTGCACATGGAGGAAGGGGTATAAGCAGGTTCTTACAAATTTTCTGGAGGGGGATAAAGCTCAGTAATCTTCACTGGCCAGCAGCCTAGTTCCAAAACATGTTTTTACGTTTGATGGACTTGGAACACTGAGTGGTCATGGTCACCTTGTCCTAAAAGATGTTGATTTCTTTTGTATCTGATATCATCACCCTTTGCAAGACATCCAAGCCTTGTACTTGGTGAGCCAACAAGCAGTCAGCTCCAGTGAGAAACTGCTGAGCTGGCCTCACCATGGGTGGGTGTCACTGTCTTACTGTAAACATCCTGGCTTTATCACGGGGCTGAAGGACTTTCAGTGCTTGAGCTGCTGAGAAAACACAGGCGGGAGGGGGGAGAACTACACACACCAGCTCCAACGGACAATCGGCCGAGCTGACCCTACATCACGTGTTGGATAAAGCATGCCTTAAATGACCAACATGGCTACACAGGCACAGCTGACTAGTCAGTCCCCAGGGTTGGAAGGGGCAAGGGGACAGACATGATATGAAGACAGAGATGCTGTTTCTTTCATCCCTTCTTAAGTCACTCATCAGACATCTGTAGGCCTGAGGGAAGTGAGTGTTCTCGGCAAGGGTGGCCTTGAGCTAAAGGGCTTATTTCATTTTGGTTGGTTGGGGTTTTTCCCTTGGGGGTTTTTTTTGGTTTTGTTTGTTTTTGGTAACAATTTCTCACTTCATGCAAACAGCCTGCTTTTACGTGTTTAGCAGGGTCTTAAGATGGGTCTCGAAACACATCGTGGTACAGAGGGCAATTGTTTATTGCACCAGGAGTTTGTTTTGCCATCTCAACCTCCTGTACCCTCACCAGCCCATTGGGATGGCTCCTAAGTGCTTCAGAAGGATCACAAGTTACACTGATAATATTGATTGGGAAAATGGGGAGTTTAAGGACATTTTTATTTTCACTATTCAAAAGTGATTTTTTTTTCTTTTTTTGTAGTTCTGGGGATTGAACCTAGGGCTTTGTATGTGCTAGGCAAGCACTCTACCACCGAGCTACTTCCCAGCCAAGTTTGAGTATTTGACAGTGAAAGTGTATGTATGTTTATTTATGTGTTTGACATGACTTTAAGCAACAGATAAACTCTGGAGAGGTTCCTTTATGTCACATAAAGACACTTTGGAAAGAGCCAGTCCAGGTGTGAATAAAGTATCTTGCTCTGTAACACATTCACACTGACATGGAAGGGCTGGGCAAATAGTAATTAGCCCAGAGATTCTGATGGAAGGTCAGGAATTGTCTCAGTCTTGACCACAATGTCATTGTGGTGTTGAGCAGAAAAGTCTCATCACAAAACAGGCACCATCCCTTCAGGAGCAGTAGCTTTATGCACACAAAACCCAGGCCTTTTGCAGGTGAGCAGCAGGGTGCTTCGTCTGTGAAAGCAGAGCTGCCCTGAGCACAGAGCTAAAGAACCTCAATTTCCTTAGAAGAGCAGTTTTCTGTACCCCTCTGACCTCCCCATAAACTCTCCCATTTCACTCAATATTTCAAAGCCTTCTTAAGTGGAAAGGAAATTTTCCAACAAATGCTAAGTGAGATAACACTAATAAAGTGCTTATCAGAAGATCACTTGATACATAATTAGTTCATTCCAAGTGTTTGTTAAGTAAATTAAACTCATCAACGAAGAATGAATTGTACTTAAAATAGGACAAAGCATCTGCTCAAGTGTTATGATAGTTTCCTGGATCAGAAATTTCATCTACCTGCCAGCACCGGCCCCTGACAGGTGGAATTTTCCTCCTGAAGAGGCATACTGTGAATGCAGGTGGCACACACTACAGCCGCAGCTGTCTGAGTCGCTCTAAATCTTGGCTGAACATTAGAATTCCCTGAGGAGCTTTAAAAACTCTTTGGTGACCCGGGAATACATTAGAGTAATTAAATCAGCATCACCTGACATGCATGGTTGTGTTTTTTTTAACTTCTCAAGTGATTCCAACATGTCACTAAGGGTGAGAACAACTGCTCAAACTTTAATACGCCTGTGAGTCACCTGGGGCTCTTGAATTAAGACGGGTTCTAGTCCTGTAAGCTCTGTATGGGCCCGGGAGTGCAGCATTTCTAACAAGCTCCAAGATGATGGGGTAAGGATTTAATTTCTAAAATTCATCATACCAATGTCTATGAACATATAGATATATACAGATTTACTGTAATATTATTTGTAATAATTATTGTGAGCCATTTAGACGTCTATCAATGAAGGATGAAATAATTGTGGTACGACAGACAATGGAACGTTACACAGTATTTAAAATGAATTAGGTCCACATGTACCATGATTGCTAAATCTCATAATGTTGAGTAAAACAAGGAAAGAAGTGCTTTCACATTGTGGTAGCATTTATGCTACTTTTGAAAACATGCTACTTTATAGTAATACAGGTGGTATTACTATAACAATACACATGGAAATAGAAAATTAAAAATTAAAAGTCAAGATTGTAGGTTTATCTGAATAGGGCAAAAAGAGATTGGCATTGGAGAAAGTTGCACAGTAGGCCTTGGTTAAATGTCATGTTTTCTTTCTTTTAAAAATAGAATAAAATACAGAAAAGTTTTAGGACTTTATAGTGCTAAGCTCAGTGATAAGTATAAGATTATTTGGTTATCTTCTACAATATGAGTATGTTAAACAACCTGTAACCAATACACTCATGTTCATAGTAGCACTATTCATAGCAACCAAAAGGTAGCAGCAACCCAAACATCCAGGAATATTTAAAATTATTAAGCCTGTAACTTAAAAGATGATTTATATGTCTACCAACAGATGATCAATAAATGGTATTTTTAAAATCCTAGAAGGGAATACCACACAATCAGAAAGAATGAAATTCATCTCCATGGCAGGTATGGAATGCCTGGCATGGCACACTGGTCACCAAAAAAGCCACAGTGAGGACTGGGCATGGACTATCTCTGGGGAAAATCGAAATAACCAGCACCTGTGGCTGGCACCAGGCAGGGGCAGGGAAGCACAGAGTTTAGGGGTGAGTTTAACACTAAACTACTTAAAAGTCTTAAAGTTGTTTTTAAGAAAGTCCTCTCAATTATCCATAGCACTGAGACAAGAGTAGAAATAAGTAGAATTCCTACCTACCACCCCAATTCTGGGGCACTGAAATTCAGAGAGATGAAGTGACATGCTAAAGACAGAACCGGGTTGTCATCCAGCACATACTTTTAAAAAATGTTTGAGATATTTAATAAAAAAACTGAACAGAGGCCCTGTTTTGTATAGCTAGCCTACCGAAGCAGAAAATACTATATTCTCCCCCAAAATATACGTGGGGAAGTGTAACACTTTGCAGCTTAGTTTCCACATTATTAGCATAATTTCTGTTTTGTATCACTCGTCCCTATACATAATTTTGTTTTTAATTTTCACCCGTCTTTTTTAAGTCAAGATTTTTATAGTTCTTTTTGTTTAGCACTTTCATTGACCATACTTTTAATTTCATGTTTTTTGTGGTTCACATACATAAAAATGTATAAATAACAGATTTTCAAAAAAAAAAGAAAGCATCACAAGAAGTATATATCTGAATATCTGCACATACACAATATAAATATCTTGATTCTTAGTAAATGTCTCCCACTGTCCGTTTAAAGCTGTAAAAAATACGATCCTCACTAGATCTTAAACACGTTTGTCCCTCCTTATTTACAGATTAAAAACTGAGTTTTGTTTTGTTTACCAAAAGAAACTCATATCCTCCAAAGGTGGTTTTTTTTTAACCAAAGATCCTGCTTCAAAATGATTACACCAACCACAAACAACTGCAAATTTTGACAGACCCACACGGTGGCGCTAGATACCTTTAGTTTAATTCCATAATCTGGTACACTGTCTAGAAAACAGGGTTTGAGAAGCGCCTCTGGCATAAGCAAAGTTTAGTAATTGAAGCTAAAATGAAAGACGTATCGCTTCTGTCTGGAAGGGCAGCTGCCAGCCAAAACACATTTGAAACTCTAATTACACACTTAAAGACTTACCCAAAATGCCAAGCATTAAATTAGAACTGCCTTACTTCCAGTGGCAGATTCAACATACCCCCTTGGACATGTTTCAGTAGTGGTACTTGATCATCTTGATATATTTCCAGACTCCCTCTTATATACATCCCACTTACACAGTGTGTGTGTGTGTGTGTGTGTGTGTGTGTGTGTGCGCATGCGCGTGTGCATAATAGACATACACAAGCACGTACACACCATGAACCGAAGGCATTTGGGTGTACTTTGTTTTTTTGGTTAACAGTTCAGTCACATCTTTATTAAATAGTATTTACATTTCACTATAATACACTGTCTTTGTATTTTTCTTAAGTTCCACTTCTCAACAGCTTATGAATATCCCACAAATAAAAATAACACTTGGTGGATTAGGCCTAAGCTCAAATGATGAAAATCTTAAAACTCACCATAAAAAGACGTATTTCTGATCTCTTGATAATTCCCTTTCAATTTATACGGCCAGGAAAACTTCACTGAAGCCCTTTACATACAAGTGATTGTAAACAATACCACCAGGCAATGAATAAGCCTCAGAAATACCTCAAGGAAAGAAAAGCTGAAAATATAGTGGCTTAAGACTGTTTTACACCCATTATCACGGCTTCCTTTTAAGCTAAAAAATCTCCTGGAGAGGATTTAATAAGTGTGCTGGTGTTGTATTTTATAACACAAAAATTCAATGTGACCTATTCACTTCATTCAGAAACTTTTTTGTGTGTGCAGACACAAGAATTTTCCCACGACACCCAGTGTATGTGTCTCGCATCCCGATTAAACAAAACATAACAGCCTTCTTACAGCCTATAATCTACTCTTTAAAATGAGCATTTAAATTCAAAAGCACACTGCATATCAACTAGTGTTCAAAGGATCACTTCCCAATAATATACTGCGTATATAAACTGACTATATCTGTAAGAATATTTTGTATACGAAACATCCAAAAGATTAATAAATTTTGTAATCTGAGTTTCCAGAAGCAATGGCTGTGGTCCTGCGAAGGCCAGCTTTTCTCACATTTAAAGCGAAGATAAGTATTAAAACAGATCACTAAAACTGAGAACACACTGCAGCCCTGGGCCAGCTCCAGTGAGGGGAGAGAGGCGATGTGGGCAGCTAGGTCAGCTCCACTGCACGCCCTAGCGCTTCCAGGGCTCCGTGAGGAGTGCATGGCAGGATGTGCAGACTGAGAAGCGGAGACCCCACATTCCTCAACCACCAGCACGGAAATTACACCCCAGTGCTGACGATTTACCGTCTTCTTGGATTTCCAACACAGAACCAAACCATTTGCAGACAAGACTCGGAAACTGTTTTATTAAATCGAACACAAAATGCCTGTTAGAGTAACATCAAGCTTTTATCAGAGATCAGTACATAAGTGAGAATACACAGCCAAAATGAGGCATCAACATAAGCAGTATAAATTTTAACTAACTTTCAGATTTCTATATTCAATATGCTGAAGAAAACAAAACCCAAAGAGCAATTTCAGTTTCACAATTCACAGTTGATTGGTTTTAATCCCATGATGCGTTTGTCATTTCTGCTGTCCCAGAACAAAAACAGATTTCCAAAGCAGTGACTGGCACTTTGCTCTCATACTGTACAAAGATCTAAAACTCCGTGAGACATTTAAAGAAAATTTTATGAAACAACCTCAATTTCATACAATTCGGGCTGGCATTTGTCTTAGCTGTATCTTTACCAAAGACACAGTTCCTGTAAAATCGCAAAAGCAGTTTAAAGAGTCGCCATGCCATTCAGGAAGGATTCGAGTGTCTCCCTTGGTTTCCCATGATTTTATTTTTAGGACAGTAACTCCCTTGGTTTCCCATGATTTTATTTTTAGGATGAAAGCAAACTCAGTTTTACTTCTGGATCTAGCGCACCACCTGAGAGGACACTTTCTTTCCCAGCAGATGCGTGCACCGCTCTGAGGCAGAACCCCGCACACTCTAGCGAGGCATTTCCAAGCAAACACACCCACTTGCGCCAGATCACCACGGTCAACAGAGGGACCTCAAAGTGAACGCCACGCAGTGCAGAATCAACATGAAATTCTTACACACTGGTCTCCAGAACCACAGGAAGACACTCACGTAAGTACGGAACGCAATACAATAGCCACTCCAAAAAGAGTTTTGTTCCCATAAATGCCAGATTTGCAGTATAGAAATAAACTATATATGCTTCATCCTAGGATGATATCATGCATTTTGAAACACAGAATTACTTTTCCTTTAAAAAAAAAATCATGTAGGGAAGACACATATAACTAGTGATACAGAACATTTATTTTTACTAGTGAGGGGGTCACATAAGCACATCGAGATGAGAGACTCATGAAGGCCATTTAAAGGTTAAAAGAAATCTGATAAACCCTGCATTATTAGTTGGCATTTAAACAGTGCAGTGAGATTTTAGCGATTGCAGTGGGCTTACTTAAGTGCTATGGCCATAAGAATATTGTGAAGTTAAAAAGAACTGTGAAATGTCTAAAAATAAACATCTAAGTAGTAAAAATACATATTTTTCTTTTAAAGGTCCAAAGGAAGTGTTCAGTTTCAGAAACCAGAAACTATACCCAACAAGCACAAGAATATAAACCAGGAACATTTAAATTTCATTTCTGATTCAGTTTTACTCACTGCATCATCATGACCCGAAGTTGCTTAAATTCTGCAGATGGATCCACCAAAAGTGAACACAGAAAGAAAGGCATATCCAGAAGATTCCAAACATCATTGGAGTAAAGCTAAATATAGTTACTAAGGCTCACAATTTCAACAACTCATTGTACAGTACAATCGGTTTAAATTTTGCTAATTACAGCTAGGGGAAGCAGGGATGATTACAATGCTCCAGCAATTGAAATCAAATTCCTCTGATAAATTAATAGTCTCTACTTTCCAAACTACTGAAATGGTTCTCGAGAGGCCTGAAACAGCTCATCATACATGGGTTTGACCCTTTCCTCCCCTCTACCTCCTGGTAGAGCAGCTGACAGCAGTGACAAGAAAGAGGAAAAGCAGCAACTGGTGAGATGAGGTATATGCCGATTTCATAGACCCCAATCTGTGATTTACAGTTTTCTGAAGAAGCTGCATAGTTCAACAAAAATACCACCAGCAGAAGAGGAGTAAAGAGGAAAAACTCTTATTGTGAAACTTTAAAATTGCCGACAATTAAGCATTTAAAATAACCAACTCCAAAAAATGTCTGTTTGAAAAAGGTAAAATTGCCGACAATTAAGCATTTAAAATAACCAACTCCAAAAAATGTCTGTTTGAAAAAGGAGTTGTCTTCCTTCACCCTAAGCACACACAAGAATAGAAACTGGAAGACTAAAATCCACGGGAGAAAAAACACGTATGTTAATTGGCTCAGTATATCAACTTCAGACACTGCTTTCAAATATTTAAATCAATATTGAACCCTTGTTAATGCACCTAGGGGAATTGCTTTGTCTAAAATTTACACTGCAGTGTCTATCCTGATGGACTGGTCGATGAACAGTGAGGGATAGAGATGTGGAATTACAGGTATGCAAAATGTCAATGGTAGAGTCTAGTGGTGAGTGTGTGAAGCATTTTCTATTTTGACACGTTTAAAACTTTTCATGAAAAAAGTCAGTATTTCTATAACAAAATAAGGTTAGCAGTGTTTTTAAAGATTCTAGCTACTCAGGGAACTTAGAATTTTAAATTAATTGATGTAAGGAAAATTATTAAAGGCCTCAAACTTGATTTGTAAGGATACCTCTTTTAAAGAAGAGATGAATTAACACAATAATTATGCCAGACAGGTTCATAATATATTTTATTTGCAAATATGTCATTCTCTCCTCTAGAAAAAGACAAGTTGGAAAAAGACACTGGAATAAAGAATTTATCCAAACGTCAGCGTTAAGCTCTTCCAATCTACTACACTACCATTCACTAAATATAAAAGTAACACTTCAAGGTGACTACTGCCAGCCTGAGACACCTGGATTCATGTTCAGGGTGTATATTTCCTGATCAATTAAATTTTACTTACTATCAAATTGAGATTACATTAACAAAAAAAAAACAGAATCCACACAGACCTTTGCTATTCCAAGCTTCTGTTTTATGAACCATGTTTAATAGCAATAATTCTGTCATCTCTTCTCTGTGAAATGCTAACACTTGCTAAAGGCACTCATATTCTGGGCTTAACGGACACGGGGTCACACAGGACCATAAGCCATACTTTTTTTGGTAGCTACCCAGAAAGGGAGTTTACAAATGATCCCCCCATTCCTAATGGGAAGAAAACATTGAAACAATTATCAGTAGAAATCTTAAGAGAGGCTATTTACACAGTTATTTGTTGGAACATTCAGCTACACTGATAATAACAGCTCATAAGGGTATGACTTCCCCCACTAAGAACACAAAACCAGCAATGAAACACTGTATTATACATGGAATGCCTCAACAGTAACTCGTCTGGTAAGGAAAAAAAAAAAAGATAGTAAGGTAGAATTTTTTTAAAACACCTGTTCAAAACCTTGCCCACCCTAACAAATCACTCCTAGACTTATTTCTACAGAAATAAGGACCACTGTCCATCGTCTTAGTACAAGCTTCACCAAGTTCTTAAGTGACCACTTCCGGCCTAAGCTTTGATATTACAAAGTAAGACTCCAAATCTATCACCTTTAGGCCTCTCTGCAGAGAATACTGTGTCAAAGTGTTCCTTGCACATCTCTCCTGACACAAAAACAGATTCATTTTACACAGGTCACTACACAGTCCTCAAACTGCTGCTGTTCAGTTCCAGAAAAGTCAAGCATGAAGAAATCACAAATCTCACCACAACTCCTTAGAACCTATCTGCAGAGGAAGATTTAATCAAATGTATACATATGCACATGCATATGTATATGTATTTCCCCCTTCCTTCGTGTTCAAATTGTAGCTCAGCAGCCATAAAGCAGCACACAGTTCGCAGAACAGCGTTATAAAGTGAGGTGGGAGACCTCCTGCTTCCCATTAGCCTATGAAGTGAGAGGGATGTGATGACCTCAGCCTTTGAGGCTTCATTTGCACTCAGGGTTTCAAAAATCCTACGGGTTTCTAAGTCTACCAATTAATTAAAAAGGAAAATAATGACGAAAAATGTGGAGGGGGTCTTTTTCAAAATGAATGATAAAAAAAATCATTCACTTTACAGAACTCAGTGCAACAAAAGACAAGTAGATAAACTATATAATAAACAACATGCACATATTTACAAGTTGCAGTACACAACCAAGACATGATCAAAGACAAGACCAGCAAAGTACTTTCTACTCAGTGAGGGGTTAAGGAATTACAGGACACACTCCATTTTATAACTAACCTTAAAAAAATAAAAATAAAAAACACTTTACAGGCATATGCAATCCAATCTGAATTGAAACATGGGAATTTTCCTCATAACCTTTCACTCTCAGTATCTTAGAAGAGTTTACAATTATCTTCTAATATTGATTTTTAAATCGCAATATACACAAAGATATTCACGGAGAAAAGAGATTTTGATGCTATGCATTCTTACAGATGATTGCTGAAATCTACTTTTTTTAACTAAAGGTTTGGCTTTGTTTAGGCCTCTGTCCATCCTTGTGCATGGCATATAGGAGAGGCACGGTTTTTGAGGGACACAGGGTGCAGATCCTAAAGCATGTTACACAGCAGGACTGGACTGCACAAGATGAAACCAACAGAGATCACACGTCACTAGTTCAGAGAGAGCAGCAGCAGCCTCTAGAGAGAAGAAACACTGTCTACACAAAAGGTGCCGATACAAGAGACTGTTCCATGCAGCGACGGCAACTTCCACCGCCCTTTCACCCATGGAACAAGAGAACACTGCAATGTCACTAGCCCAAAATACAACCCACTACTATAGAAATTGTGATGTTTTCAGATGTGCATGAAAGCTCTGTAAATGATCGTGGAGGGTACTTATCCACTAGAATTTGGAAATTAAGAAACTGAATCATCATAGGCAATATGGTACTAAAGTGTCATATAAAATAAACACATAGTTCTTTGTTAGTGCAAAGAAATATAGCTAGTAAGAAATAACACTATAAATCTAACTTCTTTCTTTAAAAGAAAAATTCACTTATGCATTCATAACATCCATTAAGGGCACTGGGAAACTGGAAACCTGAATACGCAAGGCCTGAAAAAACTTCAAGCCCTTAAGTCCACTGCTTTTTGTACACATATACTGAAACTATTAAGTGGAGAGAGCAGGGAAACACATCCTTTAATTTCATTTCCAAAGGAAAAACTGAAAGTAGATGAATGCTGCATTTACAAAATGTAAATTCATATCCACAGTCTTTAATGTTATCTGGAGTAAGGATTCAGTAAAATTCTCTCCAGGGAATCACATGAAATTCTGGGGAAGCGGGTAGGTGTGACATGTGTACACACACCTGTCAAAAAGAAATGAGATTTTTAAATAATCTTAAAACCAGTACTAGATTAACATCTACCCAAAAATTGTATTTAGCAGCAAAATGAGTAACCTACTGGCCAATAAGACAAGTCTTAAATTGTCCTAAACTAATAAACCATACTTTATAGACTCAACTACTACAAAAAGGGCTATTATAATAAGAGTTATGGATCTAGTTAGAATCTCAACAGAAAATTATTTCATTCTTTTGTTTCTGGAAGAAAAAAAATTACCAAGTAATTCTACTATTCAATAAACCACCACCTTAACAGAAACTGATTTAATTATAGATCTAGACTGTTTAAAACTGTTTCAACGTATCACCAGAAAGAAATGATAATTATACCTATTTGCCTATACAATTCTTAAGGTTATCAAGAGTTTCAGTCAGCAGCATAAGCAATCAAATAAGCATCTTCCAGCATACAAACACACTGCTCACTGTAAACTTCTGGTGTACCTGGTCTTTCAAAAGAAGCACAGATGAGCCCCTATCTTGTCCATGTAAAGTAAAATATAGTAAATAGACACAAATGTAGTTAATGAAACTTCATGTAATACTCCATTGGTAATTGAGACATACACTATGGCTTCGTATTTTAAAAGCAAAAAAAAAAAAATTATCTACTGGAAATGGTGATACTGAAACTTGACCAGCTTTTTAAAAACTTCTTATCTATGAAACAGCAGGTAATGGTATTAATGGCTTTTTTCATGACAGTCAACAAACTGACAGAACAGAGAACACTATAGTGTAAGGACCGGTTCATTTAAAATTTTCTGCCAAAAGAAAATATCAAGAGAGCTTATGTTATGGTTAAGACAATCATACATCGTATGTTACACTACTATCGATGAAGACAAAACTCTAAACTGAAAAAGCAAACACATCTTTATGTTTCCTAAATCAGATGGGAAATATTCTCTTAAAAACCTCCTGCCCACCTTAAACTCCCATGCCCAAATTCATGGTTTGGAAAGCCCACAGCACAGCGAGGGCATGAAAATAAACCTACAAGGCAAGATGATTCCCCTGGGAGCGACAGGGCAGAGCGAGCAGCAGCAACTGAATGTGAGGAATCCACAACTAGAAATGGAGTTTAGCCATCTGGACGAACACAAGCACACTGAAAATGTCTGAATTCAAGAAAACCTGCATTTCAGGGATGGAGGGACACGATACAGGGGAACCATGTCTTGGAAAGAACCTAATACAGACTGTACTGATACATCCTACTGGCAGTGCATTGGGGTGATGATTCCCATAAAGCCTTGAGAAACAAATCTCAGCTTTTATTGCGATATGAAGTAAGAACTCAACACAATTTCTTTATTTAACAGTACGTAAAACTAAAACTGCAAAAGCAGATAAGATTTTTAAATGGTCGTATCTCTAAGTCAATCAGAATTCGGCCAAGATAAAATGTTATTTCTGATGGGATAGGTAGGTCACATGCTATAGAGCTCGACACAGTGGACCCGAAAAAGTGTTAGGACCTAAGAAGCACGTCTCCCTCCCCCATCCGGGGTACCGACATCTCATGGTACCATCGCAGGGTACGCACATGAACATCAAGCAGAAGAGTGGATTCGTATCAGAGGACCACAAAGCAGGGCAAGTAGACAGAAGGCAAACAGGCAGGAAAAGCTACTCCATCTGAACAGGACCACCACTATACATAACCCAGGTTCTCCATCTCATTCCGGTACCGCTGTTCAGACACCTTGCTCTTGTGTTGTTTGCTCTCTAAATGCTGCCGAAATTCCACTTCTTCACCAGCCCCAACATTACACATTGAGCAATAAAACTGGCCACTCGGAGTAACACACATGGCTAGGTCGCGTGGGATCCTCTGCCGAGAGCGAGGGTTGAAATACGGGCCTGCGAAAGCAAGAGATGAAAGAACAGTATTGACTTAGTGAAAGACCCTCTGACCAATTCTCACTGTCATCTGTAATTCTACAGCAAATGACACAATTAAAAGATTTTTAGTTTTAAATGAAGTAAAGGTAACGGGTTTTTTTTGAATTATAATTTAAGATTGGCTCAATCCACAAAGATAAAATTATTTCCAAACTACTCTCAGGAAGGTTACTATAGTGCCAAGCCCAAATTCTAAATGGCCACGTCTCTAAAAGGTGAACACAGCTTTTAAAATAATCTCCAAGCATTACAATTCCTGTAATTATGCTAATTAATCTAAAAATTCTATTTCTTTAATTACTCTAAGAAAATATTAAGAGTGTTTGCACAGAGATTTTACAAGACATTCACTTTGACAGTATTTATATAAGCAAAATTCTGGTGAAATGAGAAACCCAAAAATATCCGAAAAAGCACAGTAATGAATGCGATGAGAAACTGCAGAGTGGGCTGGGACAGCAGCTCAGCGGTGGGCACTTGCCTCATGTGCAAGGCCCTGGCTCCATCACAACCAGAGCAAAGCAAAGAACAGACAGAAAAAGCAACTATGAAGACAATAAATATAATGCTATAGAAAACTCTTAATTACATTAAAATATGACATTCTATTAAGTAAACGGTGAATATCACAAAATACAATCCTTTTTTTTGGTAGCCCATGGTAGCCCTAAATGTATGGTGACCCTCCTGCCTCAGCCTTCTCAGTGCTTGGATCACGGGTGTGTGTGCACACCCAACTCCCTATTTCTATTGTACAGGAATAACACATATGAAAAGATTGAGATGACATATGAAAATGTTGATGGCATTGCTAATAATTTTATTTTCTTTCTTTTAAATTACTTGGCCCATTTCCTGGGCCATTGTTTCATTAATTTTCTTCTTTTCTGTTCTAGTATAATAAATATTTTTTCCAAAAATATAATTTTCACTGTGTCTTACAATTATTGATAAGATAGTTTCATTACTGTTTGGTTCTAACTGTTAAATTCTAGTATGAATGCTTCTTTGAACTATCAATCATTTAATGTTTTAAAAATTTCCAAACACATTTTGCTTTTATGTTCTTATTATTGACATCTCATTGAATGGCACTCTAACTAGAGAACATCGTCTATACTACATTCACCCTAAAATTTGTCTTATCTAACACTAAGATGCTTAGCCTGGCTTCCTTCATTTCGGCTAGATTTCTTTTACCCAGTCTGATAATTGTGGTTGTTTGACACTTTAGTAAATTTGTTTTATAATTACTTATATGTTAGACTTTTAACCATATTGCACTGTGTTTCCTCAAAGTCTTAATTTTGTCTTGCTTGTTTTACTGGTCACACAAATGACCTCTGCTGTCATGTGTACTCTCAGAGGCTGAGGCAGGGAAGTTCGATGAAGATCTCCTCAACCCTAGTCTCCCCACTAAAGACAAGAAAAAAACAATTCCTTTAACAAGGGATTCTGGATTGAATGTGTGTATCAAAATCACTAAGGAATCATTTTCAAAGTGTACTCAGGTCCGGGTCCCACTCCAGAATTTACTGATTGAAAATCTCTACATAATGGTTCAGGTATGCATATTTTATGAGAACACCTTAGAAAACTGTGGTTCACTGCCCTGGTTTAAAACCACTGCTGTATTTACTTTTATTTTCCCCAAGAAATGTGAAGTGAATGTAGCGTAAGTTTAAAGCACCAGCCCATTTTCATTAGGCATTTTATACTTTCTAGCTGGACAAGAAAAGCAACATAAAAAAAAATATGATAAGAGACCTTAAAACACAGACACAGTTTAAACCCAGAAGAAATACATAATACACTAAGTAGGAAATAAGACCTGAAATAAACACCAGCATGGAAGGCCATTAGACCAACAAGACAATGGCTCACCCCGACTTCTCAGGGCTGTTATACTAAAGGAAATAAAAATCAGACACCATTTATGGAACATATGCGTAAATTTCCAAAGTATGCGGAAATATATGGGATACCTGAATTATTCTGTACTGTATATGTATTTCTCCTATTTGGCATCATCTTAAATTCATTCCCTTCTTTCCGGGCCCGCCGTTGACCCACCTCTGACGAGTCCCTGGAGAAAAGGAATTTTACAAGAGTGAGACTTCTAAACAAGGATCCCTTTCAACTCTCTTTAAAGACAGTCTGTCTCACGCAACACCCTGGCCTCAGAGAAACGGCAATACCTACGAGAACGAGTTACTCTGAGCTTCAGCCAGTCGCAGCCTCTTGGCATGATTCTTCCCTTGATAGTGAGCCTGCGCCACGGCCGGGGAACTGAAGGAGGCATCACAGAGCTTACAGTAGTCATTCTCTGTGGCCAGGATCACTCTGCCTCCTGGCTTAAAGGTGCCCATCTGACATCAAAGACACAACACAAGAAGAAGCAAGGTTTAAAAAAATATGGAGCTTATGCCTTCCTTCTCTTCAAAGGTCCTTCTCGTTCTCAGAACTGAAAACAGCAAGACCACAAGCACCCAGCTTTACAAAGAAAGGAAATAACTCCAGAAAAGAAAAGAGAAAAAAAAAAAAAAAAGCTCGGAGACACTTAATTTATGCTTCTGCATTATAATCACCTATGGCAATGTACCAAACTCTGAATAGCCTGTTGCTATCTCTACTGAAAAAGATTTTAAGATAAATTTAGACACTCCAGTATAGAAGATTCAGAGAAATAATAAGTAATATGTAAATAAATAGGGAAGACTTAAAGTCTCATTTTCAGAACAAATACAGTCTCCTCAGAAAACATCAGTAAACACTACAGGCCAACTGTTTGCTAAGCCTTGCTGTCTAGTCTAGAGGGATACAGTCAATATATATTTTTTAAAGTTAAACCTCTGCTCTCATAAAGGCTACAAACTAGGTTCCCGATTAATATAATCAGGAAAAAAAATAAATAAATAACTAGCAGACCCAGACAATGTGTTAAAGGTTAGGGAACAACTTGCCAAAGGAAATCTAACAGTGCCCGCAAGACAGACAGTGGGCAAGAGTCTGAAAGGCATATTGTTTCAGTAGAAGTTGAAGAAAATAGAATTGTTTGACACAGAAGAAAAGAATTTCTGGGTAAATGATAGCTTCTTTCAAAAATCACAAGGGCTCTGCTATCCAGGACAATGCAAGCTGTTTTCCCAAAAGGGTGGAGCCAGGCAAAAACCATCCCTGACAGGGATGTGCATCCAATGCCACAGTGGCCTTTAGGAAGCGACAACATGAAAACCACTTAAGCTTGAAGAACTCTAAGTGTTTTCTTGTCCCCTGATTCCATCTTAACATATCTCATCTTCCCCACAAATTGATGAAAAGGAACAACAGCTGGAATTGCAATCCACATATTAAGAACTAAAACAAGAACCTCCAGAAAAGTAAAATTAGGCCGTGGTGGTTAGGAAGATCCTAAGAAATTCTTGCTTCACCACTTTACAAAAGATGTAACACTGAAAAAAGTTATTTCCCTTTATGTAGCTTTTAATACAGTTCTAAGGAGGCTCACTGCTGGCACATGGATTACACTTTGTTTTTGGTTTTGGTTTTTTTGTGGTACCAGGGATCAAACTCATGACCTTGTGCTTGCCAGGCAGGCGCTTATGCCACTGAGCTAAATCCCCAGCCCCTACACTTTGAATAATAAAGCTGACACCTCTAAGTTGCTGCAAGCATTAAATGAAGTTAGGGCCCAGGTCTGAAATGAGACACTGACTCTGTGCTCAGAATTTAAGGGAATAACCAAATAATCAAAATAAATAAAATTTTAACGGAGTATTTTAAAGAGCGAAATTGAATGGAAAAAATAAATGAGCAAAATATCAAAAATTGTACATAAAGACAGTATTAGCACCACTACCATGCTAAAGCATCCTGCAGCAAAGCTAAAGGAAACTCAGTTAATACTTATTCTACCTTTAAGTTTTTGATGACTGGTTCACTATTTTTTAAATTAATTTTGAATTTGTTGAATATTTCATTAATGAACTTATGAGTTCTGTTTGGTTTTTTTTTTTTTTGACTCTTCCTTAAACTTCATGCCCAAATCTTCACCTCATTTTAATCCCAGTTCTAAAGGAAATAATGCATTTTAAAAAACACCTTGCAAATGTACTCAATATACTATTCTTTATGTTGTTCTGTGAGCCGAGAACAATTCAAAGGTAGATTAAGGAGTACAGTCCATATTTCAGAGGCGATAAAAGCACAGGAATACCTTGCTTGAACCATTTGCTCTGACTTCCAAAGACTAAAAGGAACTGGCCTCTCAAGTGTGTCTCCTAATTCCAAAGTCTACATGGCATTTGTACCAGCTCTCTCTACAGAGGTAAGTAAAGGGCAATCTCAAGAAACATCTTGTAAATGGAAGATACAACACAAGTAGAATTAATGGCAATTTTAAAAAATTTTTTAAATCTCTCTTTTCATTCAGGGGTACTTATGCCGGAATTCTGAGAAAAGTACAGAGAAAGACTCATAATAATTGTTTCATAAATATCAAAGTTCAAACATTTTGATGTGCATTAAATACAGTACATAGTTTAGGAAGTCAGAAGTACCAAGTAGGACTCTCAGGAATATTTGTACAAACTACGTCCTAATGGACATATGAATGAAAAATGCCATTCGTGACTATACACGCTTACGAGCTTCCTAACACTGCTTCCCCCTGATGTATGTCTCACCTGTGCAGGGACTGAGACAACAGGAGTGGCTGCAGGCTCCACGGCATTGCTCATTCTGGCAGGAGGAGGACAGCTATTGGCTGCATAGTAGTTTCGGAGTTTCTTACCATGATTTTTACCCTAAATGAAAAAATATAATGAATAATTACCATGAGGAAATTTGTCAGATATGAGCTCATCAATATATTCATGTTAATTTAAAAAAAAAAGAAAGAAAGAAAAAGCCCACAAGCAATACTAATTACATATTATTTCTCTATCTACACTACCCTGGGGTAAACAGACCACTAGCTAGGTGCCATTACTAGATTTTAAAGAAAAGAATCTATTGATGGCTCTATGGAATGACTGAATTATCTGTGAAGGACAAGAGAACAGTGTCAGACAAAATTAATTTCCCATGTATTTCTGAAAAAAAAAAAATCCCATTTACCAGTGGTCTGCATCTCCCCCCAGTTTGTGGACATTCAAATGCCACTGCTTAACTATGAATTTCATGACACTCTGATCTAATCACCTTTAGAACTGAGTAATGAATTGAATAATCCAATTACTTTAATAGACTTTACAAAGTATCTTTTTTTACATGACAAGAGACTTGCTGCTCATAAAAATACTGTCTGAGAAATCAGTTTATGTAACCCATAGATGACAGCTAAACATGCGCTTTGGGGTGAGGAGGGGGTTGGTACATGACTTTTCCAGAAGGATAAAGGAGCTGAACCAAGGGTTGAAGCAGGCCTTCTGAACCCAACACGCTACAGAGCTACGGCTTCAGGCTGTACGATGAACCTCTAAGAAAATGGACTTACTTTCTTCATCGTGTTTTGCTTATTATTCACAGGATTACATTCCTTAATTCATAAGCCAGTAGCAAGGGTCAGTGGCCCAAAAGCATTCTAAATATGGGTAAAACAGTGTATTTGTAAAACCACACTATAAATTTGCATCTACAAGCAATCGTTTATTTGCCATCTACTTCATACTAAAACTAAGAAATAAAATGAAGATGGCACACAGTCTAAAGGAGACTGAAACAAAAATATTTAAAGTAGTGAGGCATGTTCTCTCCTGTGCTTACTCGGAACACCCTAGCTGTGCTCCTACCAGGGCCACAGTGAGTGCAGAGTCCAATTCAGATCCACCTTTCCCTAACCCAGCACATCCGGTCCATCAGTCAGTCTTATCATTCCACCCTCACGATGCATGCCAAGCCGCTGCCCTCCTCTCCATGGACACGAAATACACCACAGCAATCCAAGCTACTGACACGCTTCCCCTGCAGCAGGCAACAACTCCTAACCAGGCTCAGCCCTCCTGCGCTTCTATCACAAACCAGCATGAAACCAACAAAATCACCTCACACCCTCACTTAAAACCTCCAGTGACTTCTCCCCACTACGCTGAACACTGACAAATCTTCTCTTTGAGGTCATCCTCTGGCCTTGTCTACCTCTCTGGGGTTACATCACACAGGGCTCCTTTCCCCAGCTCATTTGGTCCCACCTCAATACCTTGTTTTTTGCTCCTTAAACGCCCCAAGCTCCTTCTAGCTCCTCTTCATACCAGACTTGCTATTCCTCCTGCCTAGAATGTAGGGTTTTCATATCTCTGTACAGCTGTTCAGTATCTTTAAAGTCTGAACACATACAGCACATCTCACTGCAACTCAAGTGTCATAACCTCCCACACACATGCATATACAGATATATACACCTTCTCTATTATATTACCACACCATCTGATTCTATTTAATCTTACTGCCACTTATCACTATGTAAAATAACAGGGCTTATTTACTTTTTTCTCTCTCTCTCTCTTTTCTGCCCTCAAAAATGTAGATTCATTAAAAATAAAAATCTTGCCTGGTTTACTCCTTTCTGTAATGCTCGGAAAACTTTCTAACATACAGCAAGCAAGCAATAAACATCAGTTGAATAAAAGATTCAAATATTATAGTAGAGGTAATAATTTTTAAAAAACATTAAGACAACATTGAGAGGAATTTCTTATTTCTGTCTCAGTGGATCAGAAGACTTGTTGGAAGAGGGGATGGTGAGTTTACCTTTTAAATGAACTGATAACAAAAAGCCTGCCTCCTTCCCTCCCTTATACCGTATGCCAGCTCCCCATCTCTGGGCAGGTACAGCACTCACACTGCCAATCCCAGGGCTAGACAACAAACCAATCACAAACACTAGACTCTGCCACCTCTGTGACAGCATGAGGCTTTGTGGGGACTCAGACACAAAGTGTGTGTGTGTGTGTGTGTGTGTGTGTGTGTGTGTGTATTCTGTTTTTACCCTCTAGAAAACTTTCTTGAAGGGAAGAACTTTGCCTTTATCATTTTGTCTTTCTTGGAATAATGATCAGCACATAGGAAGATAAAAATATTGATAAAATATTGGACCCTTTAAACATCAAATAAGGGGCTAGGGATTTAGCTCAGCAGAAGCAAATGACAGATTTCTATTCCTGGAATAAAATAAGAACTCACTGACATAAATAAATGACTAGGCAAATGAATAAATGGGGGAAAAGGGAAAGGTCTTCCTTAAAGTAAAATTCTAAGTAATAAGTATAAGAAGAAAGATTAAAACAGAAAAGTTATCATTTGGCAAACATCACTATAATAATCACTGCAGGCAAGAATCACCATCAGAAAAGATGAGAAATAAAAAACAGAGACTCAAAGTGTCTCTTCACATAGTCACATATTCAACAAAAAGAAGAGCAGTAGTTTTATGAAGGAGACCCCAGCAGACAACACCTTCATCAAATGAGCACACTCAGCAGCATCAGCAACGCAACACTGTCACATCGTGTCCTTCCCGAGGTGATGCACTGAGAAGGACATACCATTTTTACGGTATTTCTGTCAAGGGATGTCATCAAATAAGTTCCAAGTTGGGATATTTTTGAAAAAGAAAAGCTCTTTAAAAATTTTAAGCTAATAAGAAACAAGAAAAAACTACAGGCCTACCCAAATTCAAAGGAACCATGAAAGCTTCAGTAAAATTTCTTTCTGGATTCTGAAACCAGACAAAGGAAGGGCATTAGTACACAACTGATGAAATACAAAGGGTTTATGGATTAGATAATATTGGTGGTGCCTTTGTGATAATTTCCTGATTTTGATAACTGTACTATAGTTATATAAAATATTAATATTTGAGGACTCTCTGATGAGGTACATACAGGATCTTTTAGACTCTATTTTGGGGACTAGTCTGTTAACCTATAACAATTTGAACTAAAAGGTTAATAAAATTAAACTTGTCCAAAGCCACAGGTATATGGCACAGCTGGGGACAGTCTGCTTATAGAGTCTAAGTCACACTATGCCCCAGTCTACCCTGAGACCATGCAGCAGTACAGGATTAAGGATTATCTTAGGCACAGACAATCATTTTAAATGTCTCATGGATATTAATTTTCAGGTATTGTTCGCATTACCATCATCAAAATCATTATCTTCATGTTAGAAAATATTCTCAACATCACACATTTAGTAGACACTAAGACTACAAGTTCAATACTAGTCTGACTTCAGAGCTCTTGAGTTCATAGTCTAAAGCACTTACAAAAAGAGATGCTGTGAAAAACAACAATCAAGAGATCCTTCAAAATGAAAACTGATTGTCAAAATATAAAAATTAGTGTAAGATTATAAGTCAAAACACATCTCAAATTAATGATAAAAAAAAGAGCAGATATGAGCACTATAGTAGTCTCCCGGGCCCTTACAGTTTTATTTTTCATGATTTTAGTTACCTAGGTATAGTGGTTGATTGATTGTGTCAACTTGAGACATTTAGAAGCTTAACTAAATTGGCTTAGAAATTCTACATCCTAGGGTGTAGAAGACCCACCCAAAGGTGGCTCATCTCCTAGACAGTACAAAAGGAAAGGAGGAAGGATGGATAAGGGTCCGTTCTTGGGAGGAGCTCTGGTCTTCACCTTCAGCTTGGACATTGTGTCCTGGCTTCTAGTGCAGACTCTTTGACTTCTGCCTCAGATCCTTCAGACTTCCAGCCATAGACTTTTCAGCCTTCTGTCACAGATCCATTAACCTGCTGGTACAGACTTGCACGGAACACTGGGGTGAACTCCAGACCTTGGATTGAATCCTTTAGCCTCCAGCTTAAAGACACGCTCTGCACACTTCCTCATCTGACTCTGTTGCTGACCATCAGAAGCCAATCTTGTAATTTCTTACACATTTGGGTGTTTTGTGTTATATCTGTTTTCTCTAGTAAAACCTTAATATACCACAGTCAACCTCAGTCTATGTTAAAAGGAAAATTGCAGAAATAAAAAATCTACAATTTTCAAACTGCACCATTCTGAAGAGTATAATAAAATCTTTTTTATTTTGACAGGATCTTGCTATGTAGTTCAGGCTAGCCTTGAATTCACTACATAGCACATGCTGATCTCAAACGTGTGGAAATCCTCCTGTCACAGCCTCTCAAGTTCTGGAATTATAGGCATCCATTAATGTGGTGAAATCTTGTGTCATCCTGCTTTATTATGCCCTGGCATGAATCATTTATCTGTCTGGCATTTCTACACTGAACATACTACCACCTGCTAGTCACTTAGCAGCCACTGCCTGGACTATTGCTGCCCCTATACTACAGTGCTTGCACTTAAACGATCCTTATTTTACTGAATAATGGCCCTCAAATGAAAAAGTGTGGTTGGTAGCAGATATGCCAAAGAGAAGCTGTCAAATACTTCCTGTAGGTAAAAATGTGGAAGTTCTCAACAAGGAAAGAAAAAAATCACAAGCTGAGGTTGCTAATATTTATGTTAAGGACAAATCTATGCACAGAATTGTGAAACAAAAAGCATTCTGTGCTAGTACTATTTTAACACCTCATGCTGCAAGACTTACAGCCACAGGGCATAAGCACTTAGTTAACAGTGTTCAACTCCTATATGTGTAAGAAAGATCATACAATGTATCTACTGTACTTTTAAAAAGTCTGTCCATCAATTACACCTCAAACTGGAGACAGAGAAAAGGAAAAATCCAGCAGGTCAAGGATAGGGATAGATTTCAAAATAGACAGAAAAACATATATATAAATAAAAAGGATGTTACCTAAGACACAGTATCAAAGAAAATTCCCCAGTGCTCGAAGAACCAGAAGTATACAACTGAAAGGATCTACCAGCGCTGACCAGGGACAAATGAAAAAAGGACCTAAAACTAGACACATCCATCATTGTGAAATTTCAGACTCCAAGGATAAAAAGGAGAGCCTAAAATTTATGGCCACAGGAGGGTGCCAACACACAAAATTAAACAGGTCACCTACAAGGTAAGAATCAGAATAAGATTTATCCTCAGCAACATGAGATGATTTTTTAAAAACTGGACTATATCCTTTAACCTTCAGAGGAAAAATAATTTGACAGCTGAGCTGTCAAATAAGAAAGCATGAGGCAAAAAAACTTATAGAACTACAAGGGTTCAGAAAATTTTACTTCCCATTACCCCATCATTTTATTTAAGAGAAATAGTGTAATACAGGTTTATATAGTTCTTCCTTCCAGGAATGATGATTTTCAACAAATTAAGACTGAAAAAGAAAGAAAAAAGAAACCAGGTATATTTTATAAGAGTGGCCCAACCAATGAGCAACAAAGGGGATTTATACAGTTGACAGCTTTGCAGCAAACCTAGATGGCAGTCGGCTGAAATTGGACCACGAAGATAGAGGGATCTAAAATGAAAGAGTATCTTGGTCACTTTCCTCATCACTGGGACAAAACACCCAACACCCACAACTTAAAAGCATTTGGGGGCTTGTGTTTTCAGTCCATGGTCAACTGACTTCCAGGCAGAACCAGCCTGGTAGAAGGGTCTGGTGGAAGAAAGCTGCTCATGTCATGGTGACCAGCAAGCAGAAAGAACAGGGGCTGGGGAGGGAGATTTAACTTTCCAGGTCATGTTCCCAGTGATCCACCTCCAAAAAGCCCCAACTCCTAACAGCAAGTCTGCTGCGATGCCCCCTGTAATCTAATCACCTTCCAAAGACCCTTCACTTCTGAACACATGAGGCTCTGGGGAGAGATCTAGATCTAAACCATAACAAAAGGGAACTACACACGATACACACTGTCATTAAGAGTCCAGGGTTGGGATGAAGATATACAAATAGAACGCAAGAATAAAAGATGGAAAGACTCACCAAGGACTCAGGAACTATGAAAAGCTATACAATGAGTCAGATCCAAATATAGAACTCATCCCAATTAGAACAAGATATCAGCAAATTTCATGAAAATAAATGATATGGATTGTAACATATTAAAAGCAAGACTAAGAAGCTAATAGTTTGTTTGCTTTTGTGGTACCAGGGATTGAAACTGGGGACTTTGCATTGAGCTGTATACCCAGTTCTTTATTTTTTGAAACAGGTTCTATCACTAAATTACCCAGAGTGCCAAGATTACAGGTATGGGCCAACACATCCAGTTTTTCTTTTTAATGTGTAAGATTCTTTCTCTATTTTTCAAACAAAAATCAAAAACTTTGAAAAAAAAAAACGGAAAGCTATTTCAAAGATATATCCAGTTATGTTATTCAAATTAAACTGAACATGATTTTGAGGACTTGTGGCCGTCAACAAAAGATTATTCATAGTGGGATTATAACACTAGAAATATAGGGATGGGGGCACTGGGAGAACAGGCAGCCAGCTCACCATTCTGGTAAGCTGGTGGGCCTGCGGGAGTGAATCAAACACCCCCCCCATCCTCTCCCCCCAAATAGCAAGTGTGAGCTGGAGGTCTAAGTATGTCTTGGGAGGATGAACATATGCAGTATGGCAAGTAAGAGGGATTTTCTTCTACCATCTCTTTGAAGGCAAATATTTTTATCACTGTTTTGCTCAGTTCTGATTAATGGTATGCTCTATTCAAAATTCTGTTTTTATAACTTTGGTATTTCCTTCCATTTTGCTCTACCTGACTGAAAGAACAGCTATTGTGAAGAAGAGAACAGGATGTACTATTGTGCCTATTGCTGGTGTCCTGGTGACCTGCTGTGGGTTCTGTGCCAATTTCACTGCACTGTCTCAGATGGCTCTGTTCTGTCTTGTTCTGCTGTATTTTGCTACCTTCAAAAAATAATAATAATAATAATAACACAGTAACAAAATACTCCCAAAAAACTCCCAACTCCACCAAAGCTGATCCATGAGGCATGGATGAGAAACTCAAAAACAAAGCAACAGAATTATATGAGGTGATTAAAAAGGAAATAACAACAACAAAACAGGTCAGTAAAGTACTGAGAAACCTGAAACATGATATAACTAAACAGATAATGGACTTAAAAAGCAAAAGGAGGAAAAGAAAGTGCTCTAAAGGATATAACTGCATGTATGTTTAAGTGTGTAGGATTGATAACCATGTTGCTAAGTTTTTATTGAATAATTGAACAGAACCGTTTGCAGCCTCACTGTTTGAATGTCCACTTTGTATGCTTTAATTCTGTAACTTGAACAACTATGTCTAAGAAGGCACTATTTAATTTATTAACTAGTGATTTCTTATTTTTTTTCTGAAATTCTGTATTGTTTCTACCCTTTGTTTTTTTTTCTCTTTAAATAAAATTAAAAAAAAAAAGAAATATAGGGACAGAAAAAGCTCTGAAGTGAATAATTTCCCTACTTGTAATAAGACAAATACTGAATGCCAGTTTTCACCAATTGCAACCAATCTTCAGTGAGAGCATGGGAAACTTAACCTGATCACAGACTTGACAAAAATGTGATTCACCTTCATAGTGTTAAAGTAAAACTATAGCCAATCCAAGTTGGGAGGTAGAAAAAAGAATGGAGAAGATTTTTAAAAAGGGTATGTGTAGGGAAGAAACAACAAGTAACTACTGCTTTTCATTATAAACCCTTTGATCCTCAGGCATCATTTGAAGTAGAATGTATTTTTTTCTAATTTTTCAAGGAGGAAATTGTTATCAGTTGCAAATGCTACCAAGAGTTCAAGTGAAAAACAGACAGATTTAGCCCATACAATCCCAGATGACCCTAAAAGACCACTTAACTGAAATATTGCAATGGACAGCCACATGCAGTGGGCTGAAGAGTGAATGGGAAGTGACTATCTCTAAAGGACAATCGCACCTGGAAAAACTGACAGGATAGAAGAGAGAGACTGCTTACAAGAGGGGTGTTAATTGTATGTATGTAGAAGAAACCAGCATGTTTTCAATTTAACTGAGGGAAAGAGGTGATACACTCCACAGGGCAGAATAACTAGAATCCAACTTGGAAAAAGAAGGAAAATCTCTTCTTCTTAAAATAAGAAAAGATGAGGTAGGGGAAGATTTAGATGTGGAGGCAGGAAACTGATAAAAATCTGACTAATGGCAGGATAATCTGTCCTCTGATGTGACCAAAGGATGGGCTGAAAGAGTTTACAAAACTGGTAATTCAGACTCAAAAAACAAGAGAATAAACATGGACTTAGATACTATGAACTAAGCTGACAATCCCAGCACCACGGTTGAAAGCACTTTTACATGTGAGAATCATTTTACATGATCTCATCTGGCCAGCCTTGGTGGCACACACCTGTCATCCCAGCACTGGAGACATGAAGCAGGAGGACCGCCACCAGTTTGAGGCCAGCCTGTGCTACATTACAAGTTCAAGGCGAGCCTGATCTAGGTAGCAAGATCCTGTCTCAAAAACAAAGGAAAAATGTTCATGGTATCTGTTGGCTGATTACTCCTTGTAAAATTCCTTTAAGATAACCTGGTATTTGAATCTAGAAGAGCATTTTTGGAGAATGACCAACAAGAATGAAATTTTACTCATTTATACAAGGTCCTATAACACACTGGCATCAAGGCAGTAACAGCAATAAGAAACTTGCATCTCACTTTACTCCCTTGTAAAGCTACAAGAAACCTAAGCAGCAATCTTTTTCAATCAGTAAGTATTTATTAACATAAAATACACAGTTCTCACAATCCCATGAGGGAAGTACAATGACCTTTACAGATGCTGAATTTAGACACCGTATTTTGCCTAAAGTAGCAGACTCAGAATTCCAAAACATCCTTACCATTTATGAAGCACACAAGTAACAAAAAATCTGAAATGTATTTTGACCACAAATAGACCACCATAATTTCATATGGACAAGAGATTTTTGGAAACATAAAAATAAGCTGAGATTATAGTTACTGATCATGCCCTCCAAATCTGGGAGATCATGTTAAAAATGTAAGTGCTAAAATCAGTGCTTTCTGTTCTGGAACCAAAAAAAATATATATTTATATATATCTTCATTATGAAGTAACAACACTACATTCAGTATCATAATTCTAGAACTATCTTTTCAAACTATGTCTTCTCTTTCTAATTAATATAAGTGAAGCCAGGGGAGAGATGTTATTTGGCTACTAAATAGGACAAATAGATATCTTCGTTTATGAGAAATTTTAGAAATGTACTTTGAGTAACTAATTCTTTTTGCATAAATATGAAATTAGAAGATAATCAGTGACTTTCAAGTGTAAATGCCTTAGCAAACTTTATCTGTGCATGCCTTTTGCTTTTCTTCATTTCTGTTAATAATCTTTCATCTTAAAGCAGTTCTTCCTCTGGGCATTTATGTTAATGAAACAGTGTTATATTATTCCATGCCAGGTTTACCCTAAGTAACCTGAAATATGCAGACAGATTTCAATAAAATGATGACATATTTCACCTCCAAAACTCTAACTTTAAATTAAGTTATAACCAAAGTAATAATTTTTTTGAGACAGCAAAATTGGGTAACTTTATTAAAAATAAAACAACAGCTGAGGATGTTCTGAAGTTGAATGACTAGTTAAAAAGCCCTGCTAATAAAACTATCTGTGATGACCACAGAAACACTTGGATCTCTGATAAGGTAGCCCTAGTTTGGGAACATGAGGTTACCAGAGGAAAATGGTAGTGAGCTCAAAGGGAAGAATTTACTGAACAGTTTCTACTGTGTGTCCTAGATTATGAGAAAAGATATAGTCAGACTCTGGGGAAAGGATGGCTGCTTCCAACACCCTGGCAACTTGAAACTTTGTGATTTCAACAATGGCATGAACTGACTAAAAAGTTTTGGGTAACATAATCACAGTGATTCACCACTCTGCGTAAAGGTGTTTTCAGCTTATAAACAGATCACCAGTGGCCACTTTTATCTTACATCTACTAAAATAATGGTATCACCCTGTATTAAAAATTACAAAGCAGGGTTTTAGCCTTGAAATAAAACCTTCCCAGCCATTATTTTGTTTCATCTTAAACCACTTGTTTTTTGGAACTGGGGATCAAACTCAGGGCCTTGCACATTCTAGGGAAATACTCTATCTCTGAGTCATAACCTGAGGCCTACCACTTTTTTTACTAATAAAACAGTAACTGTCATTGCCACGCTGTCTATTCCCAGTGCTCCGTAAGTCCTATGCTCGTGTCGTGCCCTGTGCTTACCATCCTTTCTTTTATCTCTGCCCATTTCTGTACTCTTTGACTCGTCTCTCAGGTTAACATCTCTAGCCTTTACGTGCTGGTCCTCCCACCTCTTGGTTATGGTCACATTTCAACTATTATTATTCTGACATACTCACCAATTTACAACTCTCTCATCATGACCATGTCTATCTTATTAAAATCCAGCCTTCATTTCTAAAATTGACTTTCTTCTATATGCCTTGTACTTTAATAATAAATCACACTGTCTTAGCTATCTGTGAAAACAACATACCTGAAGATTACCAGGAATACTGGTCTCATTTAAATCTTAGCTTCTAAGTTCTTAAAATCGTGTTCTATTGCCCTCAAACCATCATGGTTTTATTTTTTAATCAGGTACCACTTTCTCACTACCCTCCGCATCTTTCCTCTATTTTCATCCTGGTATTCGGCTGCTTACACTGTCCCTGTGACAGGCCATCTTTTCTTCTAACTGTTCCATTAAAATTTTTTAATTGTTAGGAATTTGTCTAAATTTTGCTTCTCTTTCCATGTATTTTTCTTTCTTATTTATTCACTGTCTCACTGAGGGAAATGAAATAAAACAATTACAAATTTTATCAACTAAAAACTTTAGACACAAAAATATACACTGAAAGAAAAAACTGATTCTATTTCTTATCTCAACTTTATAACCCAACGATCTTGCATCAATCTGAATTCTCTAGACATAAATCAAAGGATCCATCACTGTCTATAAGTCAGAAAAGTACACTGGGTACACCCTATGATTAAAAACAGTATTATGTTCTGCAAATATGTACTGATAAAAAATTAATAAGATGTATGACACTACATACATTAAATTACTAAAGAAATAAATGATACTACATACATTAAATTACTAAAGAAATACATGATGTATAATCCATACACACACATAATAAAATTATACACCGCTCAGGAGTAAAAGGAGTAAAACTCTGCTGAAAAGGTAAACGCATATGTATGTATGAATCAATGAATAGCTAAAGTAGGTGCATTCCTGTTAGTTATTTAATAAGGTCCAAGACCAAAACTTCAGAATTTAGGTTTGGTTTTTCAAAGTAAGTCTTAAGCTATTAAACTGAACATCCCACAGGAATAAATGAAGAAGCTAATAGAACCTAGGCTTGACATTAATTATCCTAACATGCCACTTGAATAGCAAAGACAGGCAAAGAAGGTCCTGTATCAAATGACCTATTATAGTGGGGAGAGGTACAAGAAGGGATGAGAGGCAAATGTAAAGTAAAACAAGAAGAGACTAGTGTAACAGTAAAACCTGTAAGGCCAGCATTCTGGGAAGCTGGGAAAAAGGATCACCAGTTCCATCCCAGCCTCAAATAAAATAATTTAAAGGGCAAGGATGTCACTCAGTGCAAAGGCCCTGAGTTCAATCTCCAACACAATGACCACAACAAAAATAAACAAAAGGAGGCCTTTAAGAACTAATAATGACACATGCCAAGATCAGAGAGATATAACTAACACAATTCTCTGTACCTGAGGGCATAACAAACCCAAACAATAGGATTTCCAGGGAAACAACGTATCAAATCTTCCCCTAAATCCCAGAGAAGCGATTCATCAACAAAATACATCAGAAGGAGCTGAGAAGGTAACTCAAAGCTAAACTATCTGCCTAGCATGCTCGAAGCCCTGGGTACAATTCCCAGCTCCATAAAAAACAAAGCAAACTTCTGATATACAATCACAAAAATGACATACCTCTCAGTTTTGGGGATCAAAACAAAATGAAACAGAAAAGAGCTATAAGCAAACTAAACAAAAATAAGTTCAAAGCAGCTTAGGACACAGAAGAAATAGCTTTCTAGCTAAGTCAGCTTTCTTCCATGCAGTCCATTCATGGAGGTAATACATGGTCAAATTAGTGAGGGCCCAGAAGCTATGCCTTCACTCAGTGGTGCTGGGTCACCATTTATACCCAAGTCTGGCTGGCTCTCTATCTCTGTCTCTGTCTCTCTCTCTCTTTTTAAAGGAAATTATATAAATTTATACAAATAATCTAGAAAAAAAGAAACACTCTCTAGTCAAAATTTAATTTCTCACGTTTTTAACCTAAGGATGCTCTTTAAAGGATGTTTCTGCTAGCTGTTCTACATGCAGTTAGAAGCTTTAAATTTTAAAAATAACAATTCATATTAATGAGTGAAAAGAAATCTGAATCTGCTTATTATCAAGAAAGGATAAAGTTCAATAATTGGATGTCATCTTATTTTCACTCTGGAAAAACACATGTGTTTTCCTCAGCCATGCAGGAAGAACACACAGGGAGAATTAGAAGTCAAAATGGAAAGCATAAGATTGAAATGCAGTGATTACTATGAACTGATGTAAATTTCATCAACTCCTAAATAGCTTTACACTAAACTGCGTTTGGTACACCATGTTATAAATACCTGTTCCCCTTAAGACCATAGATTCAAAAGCCAGCATAAAGGTTTACAATTGCTCACAAAGACTGGTAAGTATCAAATGCCACACAGCTTAATGTAAGAAGTTAAGGATCACTGTATGAAACATGACACTTAAAGTGGGAACTTTATGCTTGTAGTCAAACAAACTTAGTTGTTCTCTAATGCATCTTGATTTTCTAAGCACAAGTCATATAGGGCAAAACGACTTCTAAACTAGCATAGCACGGAATGTTCACCCCACCAAATACAGAATACCTGATCTTCTTTCCTTCCCTTACCTGATAATGAGCCTGGGCTTGCTGCGCTGAGTTCAAGGTGACATTACAGAGTTTGCAGTATAGGGGCTTACATAGCTCCTCCAGGGCAGAGTCTTGTTCCCCGGCCTTAGGTAACTCTTCTTCCCCTGCCAGAGGCAAGGAAGCCTCCTGGCCAAAAGGCTTCTGCTGTGGAAGCTGCAAGGTTCCTGTAGACCTGGTGGCCACTGACATAGGAGGAGAGTATGAAGGCTGCTTAGGTGGAGGAAGCCCAGCGTGTTGCAAGAGGATCATTGGGTAGCAGCGCCTTGTGCATAATCCAGTGGGCAATGAGAGGTCGAGTCTTCAAATCTGAATCCATAAGGGGGGAAAAAACAACTTAGAAATGAGAGCTCAGCAACATGACTCGTACATAAATGACACTACCATCTGACTCTTTCCCTATTTCTCCAACGGATCTTTGGGACTTTTTCTTTTTGCCTCATTTAGCAGACTGTTAATTTACATTGACACCATGTTCTTCCACTGAGAATGGCTTTACAGATTTGACTTTATGTCACTTATGTCACTTGGCACAGCTCCAACTGCCATGCCTCTGGCCTATGAACATTAATAGCATTACATGTTTAGCTAATTAAATCTAAAAGTCATGTGGCTGAAATGGACATTAAAGGTCACCTCGTCCAGACCCCTTCCCTCAGGCATACTTAAACACTTTTGATAATAATTGTGCATAGTGCAAAAAAAAAAAAAAAGTACTAAGAATCCTAGCAAATACCTTTTTTCCATCCACAAGATGTCAGAGTGAAAAAAAAAAAAAAGAATCTATGTACTTCTACAACTAGCTAAAATACCAAGGAACTCTTATATTTTAAAAATGGTCCCTTTGATCAATTAGCAATATTTAAGTAATTGAGCCAGAGATTTCTTACAACAGAGGTTAAAATATACATCCTGTGGGTCACACACAGCTGCAGATGAGCTGTTTGAAACAGTGTTTTGTTATACTTTCATTTTTAAAACTGAATTCACTGTCAATGTTCAAAAATCAAGAGATTGTCGATCATAGCATCTCCTGATAAAAGGAGGATCTGGCTAGACTCCTCCCACAGTCCTCCGTAGGGAACAACTCTCAGGTTAGCATTCAGGGGTGCTGCCCTCTCTACAGGCCTGCCTTTCCCTGGCACCTTACTGCTCACTTAGACTACTCCCTGGAGGCCTTTGAGTTTATGATCCGACCTCATATGGCCTCAGACTGTATTCTCATGTCCTTTGTAAAATCAAAATCTTTTCTCTCTTTCAAGAGGCAAACCACCTGCACAAAATAAGGTATTTCCGGTTGGTAGATATGGACCAGTAATGAATTACACTCCCCCAGCCCTATTAAAATTCCAATTCCTTAGTCTTCAGCTATTTCTTTCCAGTTTCCTACTAAGTAACTGATAGTTCTTATTCTAGTATATTCCACCTCATCATCAATCTTTATAATTTCTCTTGCCTTCCACCCAGATGGCATTTCTAATTTCTGAGTTTCTCAAAATGAACTACAGTACACCTGAGTTCCCAGGGTTCTAATTAACCCAAATTAGGATCCTTATTACAAAATCTACAATTCCCTCCACTCTCTCAATATTATTAAAATCTTTTCTTGGTCAACAGAATATGGCTATTTTAGGCTGCTGTGATTTTCCATCTGCAATAAAAATGTACACATTATGGCAATAGAATTACTAAAGTGAATCAAGTTTTGAAAAGTTAAAAGTTTATTTTACTTCCTTTTTTAAGTACATAGTAGCAAGAAAATACAAGCAAGTTAATAACTTTTATACTAACTTCACAGTGTGGGAGCAGGAGATGAAATTATTATAGTTAAGAAACACTGTAGTTAAGGACAAAAATGCATAAAAATTAGTCATAGAATTTTAAAATATTTTTCATTAATCAAATTTAGAAAAATTATTATTTGACTCAAGCAAAAGTTTGATTTTAGGAACATAAAGAAAAAGCAATGTAGATTTATAACATTTAAAAAGCTAGGTTCTCTATAATGACATTATGTCTCTAAAATTAAATCAAGTAAAGATATCCAGAAAGCAAAGATGGATATGGACAGTTTAAAAAGGGAAACCAAAGAGACAAAGACTTGCTTTGTAAAACTTTAACTACCCAATTACAACTGATAATGTTAGAGGCTACCCATGCAGTAGTAGTCCTTCTTATGCTAAACTGCCACAAACAAGGTGCTGATTCATAACAGAAAAGGTAGACAAAGGTGTCGAAACATCTGGATAAAGGAAATCAGCACTATAAACAGAAAATCAAATGCGAACAATTGCCAAAACATGTCTGGACTTGTTTTATGAATGCTCTTGTTGCCACTTGAGGAAATTCAAGCATCTGCCTCCCCCAGTGTTTCCTACAAGTTTCCATCAAAATAAAGGCCTTTTAGCACTGAAGCACAAAAGGCCTCCTTTCAGAGGGATGGAATTAAAGAAAAACTTGTCAGTACAGACTTACCTAGAATTGCATTTTATCTTTATGTTTAAAGACAGATATTCCAAAATTATTTATTGTACTGTATGTAACAATCAGCATGACATTCATTCCCCTCAAGAGATATATATATATGTCAATTACAACAAGTATTATTACATTTGCAAACAAAAATTAGCAAAAGAAAATATAATCCTAAAATAAATAAAACCAAGCCCTAGGTGAATATACAATGGTGGGATGCAGACACCAAACCCACATGCGACTCAGACCCACTTAACAGCAGCACTGGTTTAAAAAAGACTAATTTGCAGGCTGACACAAATAAATATTCCTCAGATCTTAAAAACCCCTCCATCTGATGCTTGCAACATTTATGGTGGTGAATGTTCTGGTTGGAAAAGGGACTGAATGGGCCCTGAAGAAAATCCAAGCCACACGAGGTACCCTGTTAAAAGAAAATGAATTGTAAGAGAATAGTTAAGTTTTCATGACTGGACTGAGTGAGGCCTAGTCTTGGGAGACTACACTGAAGACAAATGCTTTCTCATTTGCAGGAATCTACAAAGGAAAGGAAATACAGAAACAGGTCTCCGGCAGCTCAGCAACGAGGTGAGGATGTCACTGAGAATAGTGGAAAGGAGGGAAAGACGGGGAACATTATTCAGAGGTCATCAGAACGCAGCTAAGAAGGAATGCGAGGGAGGAAACCAGAAAAATAACCAGCGGAAGCAAGGTATGGGGCATAAGGGAGGCTCCAGAGAACACAGGAGTCTGGGAAAGAGGCCTGGGTGAACCGGGGAATGTTTTCCAGTCTCAGCCGTGAGGGTTGCGAATCCCAGGGAACCATTCACACATGCAAATCAAGGCTGCAGCCACTTCAGCATCGCCCACAGATACCTGGGATCCTCGGGATGTGGGTGCAGAGGAACCCGCGCGCGCGCGCGCGCGCGGCACGCACCTCGACCCCGCAGGGATGCCATCAGGGAGGATGGAATCCCCGCCGCCCGCCGGCGGGCAAGTGCGCCGGCCACCTGAGCCGCGGGGCGCACGCCAACAAGCCCAACGAACAGATACACACGCGCGGCGGAGCCCCGTCACGTGCGGGACAGGTGGGAGGCGCCGCCCCAAGGGGCGCCCCGCGCCCCGAGCCGGCTCCACCGCAGCCGCCGCAGCCGCACTCACCGGAACCGCCCGGGACGCGCCCGCCCGCAGCCGCTCGCCGCCGCCTGCCCGCCGGCCCGGCCCGGCCCGACCCGGCCACTTTCTCCGCCCGCCGCCGCCGCCGCCGCCGCCGCCACCGCCACCGCCACCGCCACCGAGCCCCCGACAGCCGAAGACTGTCAAAAGTCAGTCCGAGCCGCCCCACAGGGAAACAGCTGCAGGAAGTGACTGCGGAACCGGGAGGCGGCGGAGGAGGAGACTGAAGGCGCCGGCGGCGTCGCCACTGCGCATGTGCCTGGCGGAGGCGGCCGGCGCGGGGACGGGAACCGGTCGGGGACGGCAACCGGTCGGGGACGGCGACGGCGACTGGGACCGGACGGGGACGGAAGGCCCGGGGCCCTGCGTCCCGCTGGGCAGTGCTGAGGCCGCCGGCGCCGAGCGAGAGCTGAGCCGGGGTGAGTGAGGAACAAAGGCGCGAGTCGGGGCCGCCTGCACCGCCGCCGTCTCTGCACGCAGCTCGTCGCGCGCCGGAAAGTTGAGCCACAGCAGGAGCCTGGGAGAGAGGCTGCAACTTTCGCCTCTCCTTGAGAGAACCAAACTTTTTTTTTTTTAACCGAGCCCCCTGTTGCTGGCTAAAGCGACAGGGTGGACCTGCTAGAATGTACGGGACTCTGCGACTGAACCGCTCCCCACTTCCGGCCAGGTTGGAAGGAGAAGCAAGTGCGCGGCTGCCCGCCCGGGTCTCGCCCCGCACAGCAACCCGCACACAGACCCTCAGGCCGCCCCGCGGAGAGCAGGAGATGAGGGACACGCTGTCCCGGCCCTCAGGCCCTGGCCTGCAAGACCGGAAGACCTGGAAGGGAGCTCGCAGGAGGAGAGCACAACCTGCTAGACCCGGCTGGACAGCATCAGGATAGACACTGAGAGATGAGCTTGGGGTTCCAGCCCTAAAATTGTACTCAGTTGTACTACTTTCAACTTATGAAGATTTGCAACTTATTTTTCTCTGTCATAAACTATAACGTTGCATAAATTTACCATTTTAGCCGTGTTAAGAGTACAGTTCGGTATCAAGTGCATCCACTTAGTAGTGTGGTGGTTTTTCAGTTATTAAAACATCAAAGAAATGTAAATGTAAGATAGTAGGTAAACTTCTGGAAATTAAGGCAATTTCTTTTCTGAATTACCCACCACCTAATACCACCAACAGCAAATCAGTGACTTCCTAAGGATGATGATTGTTTAGCGAAGATACACACAGCTATGCACACCAGCTGTTTTTTTTCCATGGTGAAAATAACCCAATCATCTAAATTGTTTTTCCAACATTATGTACGTATAGTTTATGTGACAATTTTAAATGGCAACATTGCTTTTAAAATAATAAAATGTGGCCAAAATCCACTGTCCAGCCCTTTTTATTTTATTTTAAAGAGAATCAAATAAAATAAAACAATAAAGCCAATCAGCACAGAACAATGAAAGCAATACAGGACTTCAAGATAATAGAAAATAAACAATGTCTACCATAATGTCTCTTGTTTTCTTCAAAATAGCTGTCCATACCATTAGACATAATAACATAAAACAAACAAAACCAGTCAAAACAGTGAACATGATACAGCATTTCAAAACAAGATAATAGGAAATCAACAATGGCTACCATGCCTCTTGTTATCTTAAAAGTTACTGCCCAGACATCATATAATCAAAACAGAACAGAATAAATCCAATCAAAACAATATTAGATAAAATGATAGAACAATATTGGATTTCAAAAATAAAACAGACGGAAATCCCCTATATTTGCTACATTGCATATTGTTAACCTCTTAACAGAAGCTCAGACTACCGGCCTTAGGCCTGCAAAGTCAGTCAAACAAGCATTAGGTTGTTTTGGTACCTCAGTTGTTTTAGTACCAACTCAGCCTCTCCTAGAATTCAGCCAGTAGCTGGAGAGGGCAGTCGGGGGTCTCCCTGCCCATGTGCCTGTTGTAGATCACTCAGATCACGATTGGGCCTTGGCTTATCTTTTTTTATTTCTAATTCAGCCTCCCACAATCTCCTCCCTTTTACTCAATGCCATTTAGCATATCACCTGTGATTTTACTCAATATGCTTCTTGAGTAAAAAATGCTACCCCATGCATTTCCAAGTCAGGCCTGTCCTTCAAGGCATCTTCTTTCAGGAGCTTCTCTGTATACCTTGATAACAGGCTGTTTATTGTCTCACATAATTAAAGAGCTACTTAATCTGTCCTAGAAACTCCCTGAGCACAGAAAGACTCCATGTCTTAGAGTTTTTGCATTTTATATTTCATGGTTTTATGCAGTTTTGTAAATCAGGATAAAACCATGAAAAATTAGCTGAAGGACCCTACCCACCAGCTCTGCATATACATACACAATTACATGTTCTCTGCCCTGGGCTTAAATTCTTCTCATACAGCTAAGGCATTTCCTCACTTGCCTCAAGAAAGGGGGCAACTCCCAGAAGTTTATTTAATACACATTTTAAATTCATGACAGTGATAATAGTGTCCTAAATCAGAGCTTTTGATATGGAATAGCTGGAGTTCATGAGTTTCAGCTCCTGAACAGTTGAAAGAAAAAGAAGTAGGCCACAAACAATATATCCATCACATTTGCTGAAAAACAAAAATAAATTTCAACAGTCTGGGGCCATGGAAATTTATTTTATGCCTGTATTACATGCTACAGGTCAGCTGGGTCTGCTCCATGGATCTTCTCATTCCAGGACCCTGGCTGAAAAAGTGCTTGAGATTTTGACAACAGTCATAGTGGATGAGAAGATCGAAAGAGCTGGAGACATCTGTGAAGAACCTTAAAGCTACTTCTCCAATGTGTCATGACACATCCATTCAAATTCCACTGGTCACAGTCTTTAGTATGGCTAAACCTCAAGTCAGTGAAGTCTGCTTACAGGCAAACAACATGGCAATGAGCATGGATTATAATCTTGCATGGGAGAAAGTGAGGTTGCGTGGTTAATTATAAATAATAATACAATCACAAATATAGGGCAACCAATATTCTCAACCTAGAGGTAAATGTAAACCCCCAAGGAAGGCCTTGTACCACCCACCACACACAAAGTTCCTGGGATTAGTTTGAAAAAAAAAGATGGAAAGATAGAAATAATGGAACCCCTGGGTGTATTTGGAAGATTTAAAGGCAGAGAGAGTATCTGTGCTATCGTCTCAGTGGGGATTTAAAAACCAACCAAGGTCCAGGGGTTTCCTGTCAATAAGCCAAAAGAAAGCAACATGCTAGCATAGAATAGGCAAGAAGAGCTAAAGCAATGCCTCCAAACTTGTTCTTGTTAAAGTGCTGTATTTATGGTCTTTGAAACCTTTTGAAGAAGCTTTGAGAGGACTGTAGAGGGTTGAAGAGCCTACAGGCCAGGAGGAAGGACAGGGTTGAATGCACAGATTAATGATCCAAAGCAAAGAAAAAGACACCAATTTCTGAGGTCAAAGTCAAGGGACATTGGCATCTGACAACCAGATATTTCCCTTTGCTACCTGACTCCTCACTTCACCCTATCACTGCCCCCTCCACCAGATCCGGAGGCTATCCTCAGAAAGATGGGGAGGCCAACAATTCTGAAATGATTTCAGTTTAACTAGAAATGATTTGGTGACAAAAGAGATCTGTGGGTAACAGAAATGTGTGGGCATGTGAAATTGGCTAAATTAAGTTCTTCGGAAGAATAGTCTCATCATTTGAGACTTAATTTCAGCTATGTTTTAAAAGAAAATTTTTGCACACTTGGAATTTATGACAGGTATAGCATAACTAGTACATTGTATAACCATAGTTATTTGAATAAATGCATGAATGAACAATTTCTGTTTCCATTATTCTATAATAGCGACAGGTCCTACAAAAGTACTGCACTGAAAAGTTTTTTCTTTAGTGAAACTATGATATGGAAAATTCTCATATTAAAAAACAAGGATAATTATTTTGCATTATGCTAATCTCACACTAAGAAAAATCTACATTTATGCAGATTAATGTTTCAAGGAGATAGTTCTAGCATACTTTTAATGTCATGGCTTGAGACTAGGGATTTCAAGTCAAGAATCATCATACTGTACCCACAATCAGAAGAGAAACACTCACCAGTCTGCAAGGACTGATGTGATTTACTGGGCCACACTCTTCCCTTATATAGGAATTCACATCATCTCTTGAGAATCCATGTACCTTTACTTTCAGACTCAGGACAAGGCACATAATGTCTTTGAGATCTACATTTTTTCTTTAAATCACCAGAGAACGACTCCAAAATTGTTTGTCTCTGCTTTTCAACACAATCCTTCCTTTACAGTAAGAGCAACACAATACAATAAACATTTCAAAAGAAGAAAAATAGCCTGTCAAACATTTTAATAACATTTAACAGTTTTAACCCAACAATAAAATATGGAAGAATAATGAAAAAATAGCAATGGCATGACTTTTAAACTTCTCTTAATTCCTCTAATTTAAAAAATGGGCCCAGTAGGTAATAAAATTAAAGTATATGGCCAACTACTATAATGAAATGTCTCACAACCTCAAAATATAAGTGGGGGTGGAGACAAATCACCCATAGCTATAAGACCTGTATGCATAAGCCAGAGAAATAAGACAGAAACAAGGCAACTGACCCCAAAATGACAGAGTGACTTGTGGGAATCACTGGAAACCTCAAAAACCCACTATGAGAACAGTAGATGAAACAGAGGCGCTTTGTGCATTTCAAGACAAGATTTGTACAATGGGTATATGCTGAGTTCTAAAGGAACTCATTAACCCTTGGAACTAACTAACCTAAGTTCCTTTCCAAAACTGAAAAAGAAAAATGATGGGAAGAGAAAAATAGGAAAGAAAAGATCCAGAATAGAGAGGAGGAAGAGCCAGGATATCTCAGATGGTAAGTCACTACAATCGTGAAAGCCACATGAGATCAAAAGAACAGGGAAAGGTTAAAAAAGAATCCTTTAGGTTCAACTGTGGGTAAGCAAAAATTTAGAAGCTACAGCAATGCTATACTGTGGCCGAAACTCAAAAAAATTAAGATTTATACAAAAATATCCTGATTTCCTCAACAATTAAATTTTACAGAAAAGGGTATACAAAAAACAAAAGGGAAATGTTTATTTTTTTTAAAAAAACAGTCTTAAGAGTATCTTAAAACAGTGGCAAAATTAAATTATAACATTTTAAAGTGCATTCTTGGTTGATACATCATGATGAAAATTAAGAATTGGTTATCATAAAAGTCAGGAGAGTGGTTCTTTCTCAGCAGATGTGGAGAAATTGTGATTAGGAGAAGGAACATGGAAAGCATCTGGAGTGGTGAGGAAAATTTTGTTTCTTGACACAGTGATAGTCAAAAAATGTGACCTGCAATAGTCCATTAAACTGTATATCTGTTTTATGTATTTTTATGTCTGCACTATGATTTCAATATATTTTTATCTCCTCCAAAGCTCTTGTTGAAATTCCACGGCCACTGTGACCATGTTGGAAGGTGGGCCTCAGATCATCAAGAGGAATCAATGCAGTTATCACAGGACTGGATCAGTTATTGCTAGGGCACAATGTTGTCAAATAGGGTCGCCCCTTGTGTTTTATGTATGCACCCTCTTTCCTTCTAAGTTTTCCACCACATTATGATGCAACACATGACTCTTGCTTGCCAAATGAGGACACCCAATCTTGAACTTCTAGCCCCTAGAACTGTGAGCTAGATAAAGCTTTTTCCTTTATAAAGTACCTAATCTCAGGTATTTTGTTATAACAACATAAAACGAAATCTCTATGATGCATTTTGCATAAATGACTTAAAACAGAAGAAAAAAGTAATATACTTAAAAACAGAAAATGCAGAAATAGCTATAGCAGAAATTGACTTTTCATAATCACATGGTACATTTTAAGTTGTACTGTTTTTAATTAGGTTTTTTCCCACACTAATAAAAAAATGCATTTTTAGTGAAATTGGATTTTCCTATATTTACATCATTTGTTCATTTATCAAATAGGCATTTTCAATAATCCTAAAAAAAGCATTTCCATCACCATACTAGCCCATCTATTGTATACAGTATAATTTGAACATTCACTTATTTGGGGGCATTGAGCTTGACTTAGTCACCTTTACCTTATTGCAACAAAATACCTGACATATACAAGTTAACAAAAAGCTTTAAAAAGTAAAGAAAAAATAAAAAAAAAATAAAGAGGGTAAGATTTATTTTGACTTACACTTTCAGTAGTTTCAGTCCATGGTGAGCTGGCTCTAAGGCAGAAATGGCAAGGAAGAAGAAAGTTTCTCACTTCATGGTAGCCAGGAAGCAGAAAGACAAAGATCCAGAGACAAAGGGGCCAAGGACCAGACGTCATCCCCAAGGTAATGAACACCCTGAAATGTGCTTTACTAATCTCCTTAGTGTGTCTCAAAACAATCACATAGATAGTCAAGATTAACCAAGATTCTTTCCAACTTTTCACTAAATAGTACTCCATTCTTTCTCAACTCTTTTCACATATCTCAACCTGAATTTATTACCTTTGTGAGATTAAATTATTAAAATATAAAATTTCTAAATCAAAAGTATAGAGCACTCTTAAGGCTTGTAATATCTCTTGCCATATTGCCTTTCCAAAACAAGGACTAACTTAGAATTTGCACCAGTCACTGATGAATGTGATCATCTCATTATTCACACACAACATTGTTTATTAAAAATGTGGTTTTCTTTACAATTAGGAAATAAAATGAGAGAATGTCATTTTATTTCTTTTTTTAAATTTTATTTAAAGAGAAAAAAAGCAAAACAGAAAAAAGGGTAAAAATAATATAGAATTTCAAAAAAATAAACACTAAGAAATTACTAGTTGATAAATTACCTATTATCATCTTAGAAATAGTTGTTCAAGTTACAAAGTTAAAGCATAAAAAGAGGACATTCAATACAGAAGATGGCTGACTGAGCGGCGGCACGATAAGAGAGCTTCTCTGAGGAAAAATAAATAAAAACAACTCAGATGCTGGAATCTGGCAACATGAGAAAGCCAGACAAAAGGAGAGGAATTCTCATGACCCAGGAAGAAACTGAGAAAAAAGAAAAAGAAAAAAAAAAAGAAAGAAGAAAAAGAAGCATGGACAGAGGGCTGGAGCTGGGCAAGCCCCGATCGCTGTACTGGCACGTCTTAAATTCAGGTGACTCAAGAGCGAGCTGAAGGCACAGCCCTGCCGAGAGCGGGGGTCGGTGAGCTCCAGACCCTGGGCTGGGGGAGGCCCTGAGACGTGGAGTGGAAACAGCCAGTCGAGGTGCGCGAACTTTGGTGAGTGATAGAAACTGGAATCCCCAAACCGGGAGGACTGGCTGGGTGACATTTTGGAGTTGGGCAGGGCCAGCTTGAATCAAAACCTGAGGCAGCATCCGCTGATGACTCCTAGTCCAAAGCAGATTGGTGGGATCTGCTCGGGCTGGGCCACGCCCCTGGTTGAAACCAAATAGCCAGGAACGAGGCTTTCCTGGGCCAGTGGCATCCCCAGGGAACACACAAACCTGTTGAAGCATAAACTGGTTGGTGACTGGCGTAGGGGGAGGAGCCAGCTCTCAGCGTGCAACTCACAGATCCGCTGCAGCCTGAGGGGCGGTACTTCTCTAGCAAGTGTGCTGCAGAAAAACTGTAAGCAAAACAAAAGGCCCAGAGACCTCCACCACCCACCCATCTGAAGGGGGCTGAAAACATGACAAGACAGAGAAAGAGCAAAAGGTTCCCAACTGTGGAAACAGGAAAAATGAGTCCAACAGAGATAAATGCAGAGGAGGTTGAGAGCAGCAAACCTGTAATGTCAGAGACAGCCTCATCAGAAATAAATAAATACATCTGTGACCTCATCATCGAATTTAAATCTGAAATTCTAACTCAGTGAAGCAAGATATAAGAGGACTAATAAAAGAAGTCCTCGGTAATATTCTAATAGACACAAATGAAAGAATAGAGGAACCCAGAGAAAGGAGAGAAGCCTTTGATGAAGAATATAAATAAAACCTAGAATATATGAAACAGATCCAAAGAGAATGTCAGGAAATTAAAAACTCCATTGAAACCTGGCAAAACCTTTTAACAGAAACTAAAGACAAACTTTCAAAACTTGAAGATAGATTTGCAAAGTATGATCGTGAAAGGAAGGATCTCATAAAATTAACAAGGAACCAGGAAGCAATGATACAAAGGCTAGAAGATGACAAGATGATTTATAACCTAAGAATAAAATATGTGAATGAAGATGCAGCAACAAACACAAATGAAATAAAGTCTATTCACAGAAATAATTAAGGAAAATTTCCCAAACACAGGTAACGGAAGTGAAGTTCAGATAAATGAGGCATATAGAACTCCAGCCAGCTACAACCCAAACAGATCTACACCCAGACATATAATAATCAGGATCCCAGAAATCCATCACAAGAACAGAATATTAAAAGTGGTCAGAGAAAAGAAACAGATTACCTATAAAGGAAAACTCATTAAAATCACAGCAGACTTCTCAATGCAAACCATCAAATCACGATGGTTTGGAGCAAAATATTCCAAGCCCTGAAAGAAAATAACCTCCAACCCAGAATGATGTACCCTGCAAAACTGTTTCTCAAAATTAATGGAGAGAAAAGATACTTCCATGACAAAGAGGAACTGGGGGAGTTTGTAACCACCCATCCAACCCTGCAAAGAATACTGAAGGACATTCTAGAGAGAGAGAAGAAAACCACCAGGTTTCCAGGAATAATGGCAGAAAGGCCTCAAAGAAAGCGGCAGACAGTGGAATGAAGGAGAAAAGTAAATAAATAACAACAGAAAAATAGCATGGCAGAGATAAGAGAGAAGATTGGTTATATCACTGTTTTATCTTGACTGATTTTATTTGAATCTGGTATGCTTGAGAGTGTCAAGTCTGAGAGTAGAGGCAACTACTCTAAAGATGACAGGATTCAATAGGATACCCATTCTGGTTTGATTGTTATCTGCCTTTGAAGTCCTATAATGTCTCCAATGTTTAGATTTTATTAATAATATAAAGCAATGCTAAGTTTATATTATATTTGACGATATAGACAATTTTATTGAAAATAACTAGAGACATCATAGTGACTACCATAGATCACCTAATGTTGTGTTTTTGTATGTTCTTTTCATCTCGTGTTTCTCTAGGAATTTTTATTGCTGATTTGTTTTGATTTGTTTCTCCCTCTAATACATAAAGGCTAGGTGTATGTGTAGAGACTTATACATGTGTAGAACTTCTAAGTAGTTTACGAGAATGGATTATAGTTATTGTAAAGGAAATAAAAGGAAAAGGGACTATTCTAAAGGATATAACTGCATCTATGTTTGAGTGTGTGGAATTAATAACCCATGTTGCTAAAGTTTTAGTTGGATGGATGAGCAAAATTGACTGCAGTCTCACTGTTTGGATGTCCACTTTGTGGACTTTAGTTTTGTAACTTGAACAACTGCATCTAAAAGGAAAGTATATAATTATCAACTAGTGATTTTTACTGGTTACTATTTTGTTGTGTTTTGTTTTGTTTTTGAGATTTTGTATTGTTTCTACCCTCTTTCCATTTCAAAATTTTTTCTTTAAATAAAACAATTTTTAAAAAAAGCAAGAGGAGGAAAAGAAAGTGCTCTAAAATAGATAACTGTATATATACTTAAGTGTGTAGGATTGATAACCATGTGACTAAGTTTTTGTTGGATCGGTGAACAGAACTGTTTGCAGCCTTACTGTTTGAATGTCCACTTTGTATGCTTTAATTTTGTAACTTGAACAACTATATCCAAGAAGACACTATGTAATGTATCAAATAGTGATTTCTTACTGTTTATTTTTTTTGAAATTCTGTATTGTTTCTGCCCTTTTTTCTGTTTTGCTTCCCCCCTCTTTAAATAAAATTTTAAAAAAAGAAGACATTCAAACAGTGAGGCTGCAAACAGTTCTGTTCAACAATACAACAAAAACTTAGTAATATGGTTATCGATCCCACACACTCAAACATACATGCAGTTATATCCTTTAGAACACTTTCTTTCCCTCTCTTTTTTACAGTAGCAATTACACATTTTGGTTTTATTACACTTGTAGTTCTTATTTACTTTTTATACTAGAGACTCAATATGATATTTATAAATATGATTCTTAATTATTTCACTTATGAATATAGTCTCAAGTTGCCTCTATTTACCTATGAAGGCCTCAAGATCATCATTTTTATAGCTGAGTAATATTCCATTGTATAAAAATGCCACATCTTTTTCATCCACTCTGCAGTTGATGGGCATTTTGGTTGTTTCCAAGATTTAGCTATTACAAATTGTGCTGCTATGAACATGGATAAACATACATCACTGTGACGTGACCTTTTCAGATTTTCTGGGAAAATACCCAGGAGGGGAATAGCAAGATTGAATGGAACTTCCAATCCTAATCTTCTGAGGAATCTCCATACTGATTTCTGTAGTGTCTACACTCCCACCAACAGTGGAGCAGTGTTCCTTTTTCCCCCTGGCAGCCTCACCAACATTTGTTATCAGTTGATTTCTTGATGGCAGCTATTCTTTCCAGAGAGAGATGAAATCTCAATGCTATTTTAATTTGCATTTCCCAAATGACCAGTGATGGCAAACAATTCTTCATGTATTTATTTGCCAGTTGTGTATCTTCATCTGAGAACTGTGTGTTCATCTCAGGTGCCCATTTTTGGAGAGGGTCTTTGAATTTGGGGGGCTTGATGTTTTTCAATTCTTTATATGTTCTGGATATAAGTCCTTTGTCTGAGGGGTTGCTGGCTAAAATTCTTTCCCATTCTATGGGTTTTCTTTTCACTCTGTTGGTGATTTCTTTTGAAGTGCAGAAACTTTTCAATAATACGAGATCCCACTCTACTTAGATGTATTATATTCTGTTCCAGTCATTCTACCTGTACTAGATTTGAAGGTAGAAATAACAGGATATAGTAGAGTAATAATCCTTAATTTCCTATTAAGTCAATCTAGAGCTCTGTAAAACCTACACTGTTTTACCATGACTGATTGTAATCAAATCTGGTTTGTTGGGTTGCTGTTTTGTATTGATAGATTTTATTCAAAGCTGTTATGATTGATAGTATCAAGTCTGAGAGTATAGGCAACTGCACTGAAGATGACAAGATTCACTAGAATATCCACTCTGGTTTGTTTTATACTGTCTACAATGTTTTATTTTTACTAATATTGTTATGTACTGCTATATTCAATTATACTGCTATATTCATTTATGCCTGATGATATAGGTAATTCTATTGAAGATAATAAGAAACAACACAGCAATCATTGTAGATCGCCTTGTACTGTGGTTTTATACAACTTTTTGGCTTCATGTTTTTATAGGAATTTGTTTTGTTTTGTATTACTAAGTTTTGTTTTTCCCTCTAATACAGAAAGAATAGAAATACATGTAGAGACTCATGTATGCGTAGCTGTTTACACTCTCACTGTTTGACTATCTACTTTGTATGCTTTAATTTTGTAACTTGAACAACTATTTGTAAGAGGACAATATGTAATTTATCAACTAGTGATTTCTTATTGTTTATCTTTTTTCTGAAATTCTGTATTATCTCTACCCTTTACATGCTTTTTTTTCTCTTTAAATAAAAATTTAAAAAATAATAATAATATGAGATCCCAGTTGTTGATTCTTTGAAGTGTTTCCCGTGCGGTTTTTATTTTGTTCATGAATTCTCTGCCTATCCCTATGTCTCCAAGACTTCTAGCTACCTTGTCTTCCAGTAGATTTAGTGTTTCTGTTTTAATATTTAGATCCTTGATCCATTTTGACGTTAGTTTAGTGCGTGGTGATAGGCATGGGTCTAGTTTCAGTCTTTGGCATGTGGAGAGCCAATTTTTCCAGCACCAAAAGAGGCTATCCTTCCAGTGAATGTGTTTAGCCCCTTTGTCAAAAATAAGGTGGCTGAGTGTCTTTGTAGTTGTGTTTGCATCTTCTAATCTGTTCAATTGGTCCTCAGGTCTATTTTTTTGCCAGTAACATGCTGATCATTTTATTTCTTTAATGACTGAATTTTTACAGTTATGTTTTAAAAATTGTCTGATTGTCCTCTAATTCCTTTCTAAATGTAATTTCATTGGTCACATAAACACTCAACATTGTCAACCTGTTGTCAGTGTTAAAATAATTGTCTCTTGGGGCTCGGAGTGGTCAAGTGAATACTTAGCATGCACGAGGTCCTAAATTCAGACCCCAGAACCTTCATCATCATCATCTCTGTTTTGGGGTTATCCTCAGTACATTCCTCTTAGAATTTTTACTCATCTTTGGGTCTTGGTGTATATATCATCTGTTCTATGAAGTCCATCCCAATCACAAAGTCATAGTACCAGTCCACCCTAGGTTCATCTGTGCCAAGGATTTTGTATGTCCCTTCACGGATCTGAGACTTGAGCCAACATAAATTATTCCCTGTTAAACATTCCCTGAGGCCAAACCTGCTTTCCAGGTCAATACTAAAGGGTTCTGAGACAAGGTTGACTTTCGTGTACCTATGTTAAACAAAACTTAGTTACTCATCTCTGGGAACATTAGCTCCTAGGAGATAAGAATGAATATATTGAAGAAGCTACAGATAAAGACTAATAGCTTGCTCTTTTTGAAAACTTTCTCAACTCCAACTAGCCTATGAAGGGGTTCACATAGCAAAGAAATGAAGCCTCCTGCCAATATTCATATGAGAGAAATAGAAGTGGATCCCCCAGCCTCAGTCAGCCTGGCAGGTAATGATTGCCTCTCTAAACATCAGGGCTGTTTATCCAAGGAAGACCCTAAATCAGAACCACCCAATTAAACCACTCCCAGATTCCTAACCACAGAGACCATGTGAGATCATGAATGTTCTTTTAAGCTGCTAAATTTGGTATGATTTGTTATGCATAGGTAACTCACATGAACCTTCTCCTTTTTTGACAAACTATGCATATAGATTTCTTTGCTAAAAACTAAAAATACAAGTAGGTATCTCTTTACTGGGTTTTGTTTTCTTTTGGCTTGTTTCCCTGCCTATTATTTATACATTCTCATTAACTTTAAAATCACATTGTCAAATTCTGCAAGAAAAACTTCATTGGGATTTTAATTTGCATTGCATAAAAACTTTAAATTCATTTGGTGAGATGTTAAAATGTTACACTATTCTCCTTTCTGTCACTTTACAATGATCAAATTTTTCATCACAGGTATATAATATTTGATATATTATTACTATAATTAAAATAGAAAAGATATATTTTTTTGCTTTAGTGAGTGAAATCTATTTCTCTTTATGCAATACCACTGGCATACAGAAAAATTGCCAGTCTTAGAGTATACTTGAGCATTTACAATAATTGTATATTGTTGCTAGAATTCTCTACTCTTGCTTGTGGGCAGATTTATTATAAGAAGAAAAATGAATAATTTAAAAATAGCATTCACTTTCCTTTTCTATATTTTGAGTTGTTGAGTTAACCAGTTAAAGTTTTATGATCTGAAAGCCATCGAAATAATTAGCTACTTTCCTAAAAACTCCTATTTCTTTCCTACACAACTTCAACCTGCATATCTTCTCTGCCAATTCTAAGCACTACTGGAGTTAATTTTTGTTTTTATTATAAGTCTTCCTTATCCAGATTAGTTAGCTTCCATTGGGGTCTTTATCTTGATATCATCCATGTGAACTCAATTTTGCATACTCATATGATAAAAAAGTTAAGCCATACTTTGTCCCGACCATTACCCCTATACTCACTGTATTATTTTAAGAAAATGCCTATCAATTATGCAGCTGTATATTGTTATCTCTACCACTTTGTGTGCTTATTAATTTTGTCTACTGTATTAGATTAACAATATTTCAGAAATCTCAAGACCTTATAAATGTCTGGATAAAGATGACAAGCAAGTGTGTGTTTATCTTTTTGTTTGTTTGTGGCTTGTTTTCACTACATTGTAAGTTACAAGGGGAATAATAAAGCTAAGATACTTAGAATGAAGCTATAAGGCTAATAGGATGTAAACAGAAACTTCAGGCTACTACCAGACATAGCAGAACAAGTCACTAAGGGCATAAAGAAGATTGAGAGGCTCCCTAATCTAGGATCAGTATGTTTTATAATCTTAGGGTTACTTGTCAAAAAGCATTTTCACTGAAGAAAGTGAGATTTTACCACTAAAGCTGTAATTTATATAACATGTAAATAAAAACATCTCAAATGTTCCATTAGTCTTTTTTTAGTGATATTTGCATTTATTTCACTTTGATAATAAATTTTTTCCTCTAACATGATTGAACACATATTTTGCTTTATAAGTAACAGTCATCACTGAAGAAACAGTGGCTTATGTTTCTAATGAAGTAACTAAGCTATGGAATCTTAAGATCTTTTATTTTGGTTATTCCTGTTAAGTAGCAGTTTTGTTTTTTCGGTGGTTTCCATTTGCCAAAATAGTCATGACAGATCTTTTAACACGGTGCCCACCGCTTCCAGAGATTCCACAGATGGGTCCTCTTTCCTCGCACAACAGCTAAGGCAGCCTCCACCCAGAAGCCATCTGCAGGAACTGCTGTATCGCGGTGACCAAGAGTCCCCTGTAGTAGCCAGGGCTTCCTTTGGCTGAATACGGTTTTCCTGCCCTCTCAAGGCTTAGTCTGTATGTCGTTTTTAAATGTTTCTGTAAGAAATGTTCTGAAGAGGTGATCTCTTCAGGTTTTGCCTCTCTTGTGGTGAAGTCTTTAACACAGCCTGAAAACCAAGTTTCTGCCAATGTATTGGAGGTTCCCAGGAATTCCCTGAACTGTTTTATCTGATTAGATTCTGATTTCTGTGCAGCCATATTCTTTTGGTATATTTCTGGAGTGCCTTTTCTGACACCTGAGTTTCCTGAGTCCTTCAGAACTAGTTCTCCACCCTCTGCTCAGTGTTTCCAGTGAGGCCTGATCTCTCACTCAGTCACTGGGTTTTGCACCCAAGCAAGGCTGGGGGGCTGTCACCACTGTCGGGGACACCTGCGGGGTTTGGTCCATTAGTCTTCAAGATCAACTTTCTTCATACTGTCCTCCAAATTCTTCATTTGCCATGCTGTTCTTTGTAGTTTAAAATACTCACAAGTTGTCATTTTTACCATCCTATTAAATTAAGGAAAAAGGCAAAGTTTTTTGAGATGAGGTGTTCTCAATAAATGATGCAGCGTTGGCTAATAAATTCAGGAGAAAAGCACTCCCCATAGTTTTACATGTGCTGACGACCTCATTTATTAAGTTTTTTCATTTGCTACTCTGTTCACCGAAAGTATATCTTATTGAAATATTTTTTGTTCGTACTTCATAAGGATCATTAGGGTAAAATGTATTAATTCTACACATATGTATGCAATGCGTAATGGTCAAATCAGGATAACTAGCATTTCTGTCTCCTTAAATATTTACCGTATCTTTATGTTAGGAAACTCAAACTCTTTCTTTTGGATTTTTTATAAAACACATGGTAAACTGTTGTAAGTCACTTGCCTGTGCTGTAGAATGTTAGAAATCATTCCTCTTATGGAAATCTGTTTTGGTACCTGTTACCCAACCTCCCTCTATCCTCCTTCCTCCTACTCTTCTTAACTCCTAGTTACCACTTTTCTACTCTCTGCTGCTGTGAAATCGGAAGCTGTCTAAAGACAAGTCACAATATGGAAGCAAACTGGATCTCTGAGTTCCTTTCTGGAGGAGAGTCAGTGAACCAACAATCAATCAGTCAAATGAGAAATAAGCCATGGTACTGTTAAATTACTAAGATTTTGAGGTTAATTTGCTACCACACATAATGGGGAATCTGAATCTATTCTTCATTATCTAATTAACCACTACTTCTGCTGTTGGCTCTACTGTAATTGGTGTGATGATGTTTTCCTGCCTAGTTCAACAGAGTCCACAAAGACAATTCCCCTTGCTCACAAACTTTAATAATTTCAAATACCTTCTTTATTTTATATGCTTATAAGTTTTAAGCTCATCTATCCACCACCAGTAGATGCTTCTAATTGGAGATATAATTTTAATTGTGTAATATTAAATTTTAAGAAGTCAAACGGAAGTAGTACAATAATCTCTAAGACCATTTCAGGTATGTTTGTGTTACTAGAAAGCTCACTGCCATTAAAAGTAAAACTAGGAAGAATTTCATATTTGTAAACAAAATATTTGATCATGAGAAATAATTTTAGGAAGTTGACCTGATTTGTGAGGGAAAATTGTTTTCTGTAATCAAAGTCATAAACACACAAATATACAAAAGAACTACACAGAGGTTTGATAAGCAAGGCAGCCTTATTCTTCAAAATAATACCTGGATTAGCCTCCATAAAATGACTGAGAAATCACACGGTGCAGTTCTCAGCATTACTTAGGGGTTGACAAAAGTTTCATTTATGGAATCTGGGCTCACGTCAGCAAGGGGCCAAACAGTGGAGGAGGCAAAAAAAGAAAAGAATCAGATTGTCACAGTGATATAAAAGTCCAAATTGCCTAGTAATTCTAGGTATATAACAATACAAAATCATACAAAAATTGAACAAAGATAAAACATAAAGTCAAAACTGGGCATGGATGGCACATGCTTGTAATCCCAGCACTCAGGAGGCCAAGGCCAGAGGATCAGAGTTAGAGACCAGCCTTAGTGAACTCAAGGCCAGCCTGAATTGCGTAGCAAGACCCTGTCTCAAAAAGACAAATAAATAAATAAATAAATAAATAAATATAAAGTTGATATACATGCAAAAATAACTGTTGATTTTTCTAAGGGATTTACATGACAAATGTTTTCAGAAAGATGTTAACAATTTTCCTTCAAATCTTTATATAGATTTAATGACTCAAAAAGATAGATCTTGTAAAGTCTTATATTTTAAGAATTCCCACTCTACTATGTATGATCCAAGAGATAAAATTACCCAGTATGAGAAGCATCAATCAGTCCTATTTCAGAAAAGATTAACCTTACAAAATTCAACACTTTGAATTTTAACCAACTGTGTAGATTCCTATCATTGCTTTTGCTAAGCTATGTTTCATTTTTATGTCATCAATTTACACAAAAGGACAACAAAAATTTATATAGTACTAGAGTTGTTTTAGATACATAGTTGAAAGCATTGCACACAATTTCATACAATGCTCCTTTTATGTAATTTCATGAAGTAACTGTACCTCTATTACAGAAATAGAGTAGTCCCAAACAAATAATCCAATGATGCATCTCAATGGTCTAGAAAAACAAGAACAATCCAAACCCAAAACTAACAAAATGAAAGAAATGATAAAGATTAGAACAGAAATCAGTGAAAGTGAGACTAAAAACATGCAAAAAATAGATTAATCAAAGAGTTGGCCAAACTTACTGAGAGAGAAGACCACATCATATAAGTAGTAGTCAAAAAGCTGAAATTATAACAGATACCACTGAAATCAGGTGGATTATAAGAAATCGTTTTTGAAAATTTCTATCCCAATAAACTGGAGAATCTAGAAGAAACTGATTAATTTCTTGACACATATAAGTTATCAAAACTGAACTAAGAAGATAAAAATCCCTGAAAACACTAATAACAGGCAATAAGATTAGTAAAAACTCTTCCATCTAAGTAAAGAAAAAACTGAGCATCCAACACATTTACTGTTGAATTTCACCAGAACTTCAGCAAAGAACTAATAAAATATCCCTTAAATTGATTCCATGAAGTCAGCACTTCTGACATCATAACCAAGTAAAAATTCAACACAAAGAAAATTACAGGCCAACATCCTTGAAGAAGACAGATGCCAGAATCCTCAATAAGATGTTTATAAATGGAATTCAATAAGTCATTTAAAAGATCAGGCATTGTGACTCAGTTGACTCCATCCCAGAGATATAAGAACAAAACAACACATGTAAATCAATAAATGTAATACACCACAAAATGGAATCAAATATAAAAATCACATAATCATTTCAATAGATGCAACAAAATCCTTCTACAAAATTCAACATCCGTTCATGATAAAACTGTGGTGATTATAGGTATAGAAGGATCTTATCTTAAATTGATAAAAGCCATATATGAAAAACCCACTGGAAACATCAACTGAATGGGCAAAAATAGCATTCTCTCTTAAATCAGAAACAAAACAAGAGTGTCTACCCTCACCACTCCTCTTCAGTATAATACTCAAAATGTTAGCCAGAGGAATCAGATAAGAGAAAGAAATAAAGGAGATCTGAATAGGAAAGTGAAGAATCAAATTATCTCTATTTGAAGATGGTATGATCCTTTACGTAGATGATTCAGAAAACTCTACCAGAAGAGCTGATAAACAAATTCAGTAAGTAGCAGAATACAAAATCAACATACAAATATTGATAATGTTCCTATATATCAATAATGAACTCACCAAGAAAGAAATCAGGAAAATAATTTCATTCACAATAGCTTCAAAAAAATTAAATACCTAGGATTCAGTCTAAACCAAAATGTGAAAGATCTCTATACTGAAAACAACAGAACACTGAAGAAAGAGATTGAAGTTATTAGAAAATGGAATGACATCCCTATTCCTAGACAGGCAGAATTAATATAATTAAAATGCCCATAATATCACACCATATGCCTATAATACCATATATAGACTTAATAAAATCCCTATTCAAAGCCAACAACATTCTTTACAGAACTAGAAAAAAAAAGTCCTTAAATTTATATGGAATCAGAAGACATGCAGAATAGTCAAATAAGCCTGACCAAAAACAACAAAAACAGACAGTTTGAGATTTCAAATTATACTATGAAGCTATAGTAACAATAGGAACACCCTGATACTGGCATAAAAATAAATATATAGATCAGTGAAATAGACATAGAAACAACCCCAAGCATCTTTATCCAACTGAATTTTGACAAGGGTCAAAAACATAGGCTGGAGAAAAGATAGTTATTTTAACAAATGGTGCTGGGAAAACTGGTTATCCACATGCTGAAGAATAAATCTAGACCAGTGATGACAGTTTAAAGCTTTCAGTGATAACAAACAGCTGGCCGTGATACATGTCCCATAGGTTCCACCACCACTGACCTAGACTCTTTCATCCCATAATCAAGTCAAATCAAAATGATTCACAGATTCAGTTTAAAAACAGAAACCTAGAAACACCTGAAAGATAACATAGGGGAAACATTTGAAGCAACAGGTACAGGCAATGATTTCCTGACCCAAACTCCAATTGTACAAGAAATAGTATCAAAAATCAACAAGTGGGGTCCCATCAAATTCAAGAGCTCCTGCATAGCAAACTAAATAATCTGCATACTGAAGAGACAATCAACAAAATTTTTCCTAGCTGCTCTTCTGATAGAAGAATGATATCTAGAATATACAAAGACCCAAAACATTAAGACTTTTTGGAGGGAGGGCAAGAGGAAGAATGGAAGGAGAGATTTAAAAAAAAAATTAGGATGTGTTATGTACCTCTACCAACTTCCCCTGATGAATGTAATTATTATATTCTGTCTTTTTTTATTTAAAGAGAAAAAACAGGAAAAAGGTAGAAATATTGCAGAATTTCAAGAAAAGAAAATAAACAGTAAGAAATCACTAGTTGATACATTACATATTGTTCTTTCAGAAAGTTATTCAAGTTACAAAATTAAAGCACACAAAGTGGACACTCAAGCAGTCAGAGTACAAACAGATCTGTTCAACAATTTAACAAGAACCTAGAAATATAGTTATCAATCCCACACACCTAAACATACATGCAGCTATATCTTTTATAGCGCTTCCTATTTCCTCTTTTTTTTACAATAGCAATTATACATTTTTAAAATTTTATTTAAAGATAAGAAAAAAAGAAAAACAGAAAAAAGGGTAGCAACAATACAGAATTCTAAAAGAAAGAAAGGAAAAGGAGAATGAGAAAAACCCCCACTAACAAATCAGTAATTTATAAATTACATACTGTCATCCTGGATGCAGTTGTTCAAGTTACAAAGTTAAAGGGTACATAGCAAATATTCAAACAGTCAGACTACAAACAGCTCTACTCAAAGACCCAACAAAGATTCAGCAATATGGTCATCTATTTTACACACTCAAACATACATGCAGTTATATCCCTTAGAGCACTTTCTTTTCCTCTCATTTTTACAATAGCAATTATGCATTTTGGTTTTATTACACTTGTAGTTCTTATTTACTTTTTACACTAGAGACAATATGATATGCATAAATATGATTCTTATTTATTTCACTAATGAGGATAGTCTCAAGTTGTCTCCATTTGCCTATGAATGTCTCAAGATCATCCTTTTTTATAGCTGAGTAATATTCCATTGTATAAAAATGCCACATCTTTTTCATCCACTCTGCAGTTGATGGGCATCTTGGTTGTTTCCAGGATTTAGCTATCACAAGTTGTGCAGCTATGAACATGACTGCACATGTATCACTGTGATATGAACTTTTCAGTTCTTCTGGGAAAATACCCAGGAGGGCAATAGCTGGATTGAATGGTGCTTCCAATCCTAGTCTCCTGAGAATTCTCCATATGGATTTCCATAATGGTTGCACCAGTCTACATTCCCACCAACAGTGGAGCAGTGTTCCTTTTTCCCCACAGCCTCGCCAACATTTGTTATCAGTTGATTTCTTGATGGCAGCTATTTTTTCCAGAGTAAGGTGGAATCTCAATGCTGTTTTAATTTGCATTTCTCAAATGACCAGTGATGGTGAACATTTCTTCATGTATTTATTTGCCATTTGTATATCTTCATCTGAGACCTGTGTGTTCATCTCAGATGCCCATTTCTGGAGAGGGTCTTTGAATTTGGGGGGCTTGATGTTTTTCAATTCTTTATATATTCTGGACACAAGTCCTTTGTCTGAGGGGTTGCTGGTTAAAATTCTTTCCCACTCTGTTGGTTTTCTCTTCACTCTGTTAGTGATTTTCTTGGAAGTGCAGAAACTTTTCAATAATATGAGATCCCATTTGTTGATTCTTTGAAGTGTTTCCCATGCAGTTTGTGTTTTGTTCATGAATCCTCTGCCTACCCCTATGTCTCTAAGACTTCTACCTACCTTGCCTTCCAGTAGATTTAGTGTTTCTGTTTTAATATTGAGGTCTTTGATCCATTTAGACTTTAGTTTTGTGCATGGTGATATGCACGGATCTAGTTTCAGTTTCGGTATGTAGAGAGCCAATTTTTCCAACACCATTTTAAAGAGACTATCCTTCTTCCAGTGGACATATTTAGCCCCTTTGTCAAATATCAGGTGGCTGAGTGTCTTTGTAGTTGTGCTTGCATCTTCTAATCTATTCCATTGATCCTCGGGTCTATTTCTTTGCCAGTACCAAGCTGATTTTATCACTGTGGCTTTATAGTACTGTTTCAAGTCAGGAATTGAGATGCCTCCTGCCTTGCTTTTGTTGCATAGAATTGCCTTTGCTAGTCTAGGTTTCTTCTGTTTCCAAATGAATTTTAGTAGTGTTTTATCTAGATCAGTGAGGTATGTCAATGGTATTTTGATTGGGATTGCATTAAATCTGTATAACAGTTTTGGGAGTATGGCCATTTTCACAAGGTTGGTTCTTCCTAACCAAGAACAAGGAATGTCCTTCCATTTTCTAATATCCTCTTTAATCTCCTTTTTCAGCATAGTATAATTTTCAGCATATAAGTCTTTTACATTTTTAGTTAGGTTGATTCCTAAGTATTTCATTTTTTACATGTTATTGTAAAGGGTGATATTTCCATAATTTCTCTCTCAGTGAGTTTTTTGTGTACAGGAATGCTATTGATTTTTGAGCATTGACTTTGTATCCAGCTACGCTGCTGAACTTGTTTATTACCTCTAGCAGTCTTTTAATGGAGTTTTTTTGGGGACTTCTATATAGAGTATCATGTCATCTGCAAATAGTGATAATTTAACTTCTTCCTTTCCTATTTTTACTCCTTTCATTTCTTTTGTCTGATTGCCTTGGCTAGTGTTTCCAGAACTATATTGAAAAGGTGTGGTGATAGTGGACATCCTTGTCTTGTTCCTGATTTTAAAGTGAAAGCTTTCAGTTTTTATCCATTTAGTATAATGTTGGCTGTTGGTTTGTCATAGATGGCCTTTATAAGGTTGAGGTAGACGCCGTGTATTCTGAGTTTCTAAAGGGTTTTTATCATGAACACGTGTTGGACTTTGTCGAAAGCTTTTTCTGCATCTATTGAGATGACCATGTGGTTTTTGTTTTTGGCTCTGTTGATATGGTGTATTACATTTATATATTTGCATATGTTAAACCATCCCTGCATTCCTGGAATGAACCCCACTTGGTCATGATGTATAATCTTCTTGATGATTTGCTGCATTCTATTTGCCAGTATTTTGTTGAGAATCTTTGCATCAATGTTCATTAGTGAGATTGGCCTATAGTTCTCTTTTTTGGTTGGATCTTTCTCTGGTTTTGGTATCAGAATAATACTTGCCTCCAGGAATGATTTAGGGAGGATTGCTTTTTTCTCAATTTCATTGAAGAGTTTAAGGAGTACTGGCATCAAATCTTCTCTAAATTTCTTGTAGAATTCAGCTGTGAATCAGTCCGGACCTGGGCTTTTCTTTGTTAGTAAGTTTTTACTTACATTTTCAATTTCAATAGCTGATATTGGGTTGTTCAAAATTGCTGTATCTTCTTGGTTGAGATTTGGTCATTCATATGCTTCTAGAAATCTGTCCATTTCCTCTGTGTTTTCCACTCTATGTAAGTAGAGATTTTTCAAAGTAGGTATTCATGATCTTTTGAATTTCCATGGGATGTGTAGTTCTTATTGCATGAATTTGGGTTTTTTCTTTCTTTCTCTTGATAAGGTTAGCTAGGGGTTTGTCAATTTTGTTTATTCTCTCAAAAAACCAGCTTTTTGATTCATTAATTCTTTGTATTGTTTTTTTTTTAGTTTCAATTGCATTGATTTCTGCTCTAATCTTTATAATTTCCTCTCTTCTATGAGCTTTGGGTTTAACTTGCTCTTCTTTTTCTAGAAGCTTGAGATGGAGCATTAGGTTGTTTATTTGTGCTCATTCTGTTTTCTTGATATGACAATTTATTGATATATATTTTCCTCTTAAGACTGCTTTCATTGCATCCCACAGATTACAGTATGTTGTTTCTATATTTTCATTGAATTGTAGGTATTGTTTTATTTCTTCTCTAATTTCATCTGTAGCCCACTGGTTGTTCAAAAGGCTGTTATTTAATTTCCATGTATTTATGCAGGTTTTACAGTTTATTTTGCCATTAATTTCCAATTTCAGCACACTATGATCAGATATTATGCA